>JANHFM010004040.1:388454-399299 GCA_032468115.1 Grayia smithii
AATTTTGAGTAGTTTGGAGAACTGGCAAATACCACCTTTGGCTGGCCCCAGAGTGGGGTGGGAATGGAGATTTTGCAATATTCTTCCCCCAAGAGTAGGGAGGGAATGAGGATTTTGCAGTATCCTTTCCCTGGAGTGGGATGGGAATGGAGATTTTGCAATATTCTTTCTCCAGGAGTGGGGAGGGAATTAATATTTTTGCAGTATCCTTTCCCTGGAGTGGGGTGGGAATGGAGATTTTGCAATATTCTTTCTCCAGGAGTGGGGAGGGAATGAATATTTTTGCAGTGTCCTTTCCCTGGAGTGGGGTGGGGATGGAGATTTTGTAGTATCCTACCCCTGGAGTAGGGTGGGAATGGAGATTTTGCAGTATCCTTACCCTGCCATGCCCACCAAGCCACACCACACCCACTAAGCCACGCCCACAGTACCAATAGTAAAAAAAATTGGATTTCACCTCTGCCTGGATGACTGAGAATCTCCATAGTCATACTCCCACTGTTATGAAGCCGTGGTGTTTTTGCCACCCCTAGATTTTTAGATCTAAGGTAATATGTATTCTGCATTTCCTCTCTTTCCATATCCAACTTGTCACCTTTGTCATAATCTTTTATTTTTAAACCATTTCTTCACTGTTGGCCGTTCACGTAGGCATCACAAAAATATTCATGCAATGGCTCATAAAATCTGCACATTTCTAAATTGACAGAACTTTTCCCCTTCCCTCCCCTCCTGGAAAAAAAAATCCCCAAAATAATAATGTACAGATGTTCCTTATTTAAATTAGCTGTTGGCATTTAATGCTGCCAATCTCATATGTGATCAAGTTTGTGAATTTCCCAGGTAGTCAACATTTTAGAGAGGCCTGTTTATCCTCCAGTTGGATGATTATGCCAGGTGAATGATCTAGATAATTGTTCAATAAATAGCAAATGTTAGAAGGTTGGGGCTAAGGGTTCCAATTGACCAGCTGTATTTAAAAAAAAATGTCATTTGCACAATCCTTTCCTTCTGCTTAAATATTAATTCCTTTTGTCCTTCTAGCTACAAAACAATATAAACAATTTTCCTTAAATATCATCTGCAAAATAACCTCATTCCCAGATTCAGCAACCATATTCTCAGGTCCATGTAACTTCTAATGAAGTTAGAACAGCATATTTCTGTTGCATTAAAAGAAGAGAAATAAAGGAAGACTGTTGATCTGTTCAAAATGCATTTGTGTCCAGAGGAGGCTTAAAAGTGAAAAAGAGGGGGTCAGGTGCAAGA
The DNA here is from genome assembly GCA_032468115.1 of Grayia smithii. Taxonomy (NCBI): domain Eukaryota; kingdom Metazoa; phylum Chordata; class Lepidosauria; order Squamata; family Grayiidae; genus Grayia; species Grayia smithii. The sequence continues at coordinate 389,724 of JANHFM010004040.1, forward strand.
CGTCAAAAGCCAGGACAGAATTCAAAAGTACTACAAGTTTGTTTCATGCTACCTATGGTATATACAAGAATCTGAGCTACTAACAGTCACGGCAAATTGATGCCAGGTAAAAGTCAATGGACTTCCAAGGGAGGCTAGACTTGGGGTGTAGAGATGCCAGATTCCAGACTGATGATGCATTTGACCCCACCCTCAGTCTCATCCTGGTCATCTCCTTTATAAGGGGGCAGGAGTGGAACTGAATCCTTGCCTGTTTGTACATAAGGGGCATATGCAAAGGGGCTTCCAATCACATGTCATGACTGAGTAATCTTGATTTTTTTTTTGTTTATGTTCCATCAGTCTTTGCTGCCAAAATGGTTGCCAATTAAATATGGGCATCACATATAAGTCCAAATGAGTGTCTGTTTAAAGAATTGATCAAAATGTCTGGATTCACAAAACCATGATTTTGTTTCATCAAAATCAAAATGGACCTGTTAACGTATCACCTTGAGCCAAAACCAACAAACTATAGTATGTCCTAATCTGATAACTAAACTGAATCATGATATTATAGAAGTCTAATGTTAATAATTAGAGGGACATCTTTTTGAAACATGTCTTCTATTTGTTGAAGTGTGCAGTCTAGAGAAGCACCAACATAAAGATGGAAAAATCACTAGAACCTTTTTACACTTACGATTTTAGTCATTACTCTACCATCCATCCAAAATAGACCTATTCACTAATTATTATTTTACATAAGAGGGTCATTATATATTTTAAAGTCCAACAAAAGTAGTTTTCCTCTCTCTCTTCCATGGATTCCTGGAATTCTCCCCTTGTGATTCAAATTAACCTTGTTTCCACTGTATAAAATGAATTGACCCAGAAAGCTAAAATGGTAAGAAGCCACATTTTCTGGATTTATTTCATAGCCGAAATTCATAAACATCTCAGCTGGGGTATCACATAGCAATCACTTCATGTCTATTGTTAAACTACAGCTGTTTTGAGCAGAGGGAAATAATCTTGTCATTAGACTAAAAAAATCAGATCTGAGCAATCTTTCTTCAGTTTTTTTTTAAAGTGTAAGCATGTGCATCTTCTCTCTACACACACACACACACAAATACACACACACAAATACACACACACACACACACACACACATATATACATGCCATCGAGGCACAAGTATTCAAATGTTTGTCTATCTGTATCTGCGTGTTTATATGTGTGTATATGCATTCACATACCATCATGAATGCAAGCAATTGTGAATTTCATTAAATATATTAACAGAAGGGGGGGGGAATTCAGCTTTGAAAAACAGTAGCCCTGTCTTTCGAGAAAAATCACATATATATAGTTTCATTCAATCTTTACCATTTTATTCCAATCAGGCTTGGCAAAGTCATTTCTCTTTGCAATTTTTAGTATGAGAAGCAAAATTTACTCAAAATACTACCTTGCTGGCAATTAGACAGTTGAGAACCTCTTTTGAGAACCTGTTGTACTTGGTAGATCATTATTTAAAGCTTAGAGGGATGCATGAATGAAAGTGCCATGGTTAAAACAAGCCATGACTTAGCAAACCCAACCAACTGCACTGAAATGATCACACAGGTTACATATAAATTTGTGATGTTTTGTTTCTTTTTAAAGTACCTCACTCAGTGGCTCCTTTTTTTTTTTAATTCACTGGTGAATCCAGCCTGAATACTTTTTCAGGACTATCTGAATATGTGCTCTGGGGGAGGGCGGGATGTTGACTTTATTAATCAAATAATTTTGGTCAGTTGTCATATTGAACATATCTGAAAGTAGATATTTTTAAAAGGACTGCTTTTTCCTTAAATTTCCTCAGGAGTTTTATAGATATTTTATTTCAGAAGTGTTCTTCTCTTAATTTCAAGTCAGTAGCATAACAACGGATGGGAAACAGCATAATCATAACAAGAATAGGCTTTTAAAGCAAACCACCATTACAGAAATATTAACTGAAGTGCAAAATGCCTCTTTAAAAAAAACAACAATAGACTGAAAGGGAAAAATAAAGCAGAGGTAGCATCCTGCATTACATCTGAGTGTTTCATTTGAAAATCTCTTGTCATTATTTCATTATATATCAGAGAGGGATATGGTGATCAGTTATGCTTCTCCATCATTTTTGTAAGAGTGCACACAAATAGATGTGTAACAATGCTTTATATGTGGTATTATAGCAAGGAGGCACTTCATATCATCTGCTTGCCTAACTAGGCATTGCTGTTCTGTAACTAATAAAGGGAAAAGCTATACTATTTATAATAAAAAAACAAATGTTGGGGCGGATGAAAAGATTGTAAGCTGGGTATCTATGGCATTTTCAACGAATCATTTTGGAGGTACACTTTTATCTCAATAAATGCTTTTGTAGTCTTTCCATCTTTTGGAAAAACAGCACTGTGTGAAAAGCTGTGATTGGCAGTTAACTGACAAATGGGATAGCTGAAGGTGTGGAAGGCATGGGATAGAAAGACATCCAAAAGGGGAAAGGTTACTCAGATGAGAAGGTTGCAAGTAGAAAGATGCTATTTCCAACTAGGGCAGTGGTTCTCAACCTTCCTAATGCCGCGACCCTTTAATACAGTTCCTCATGTTATGGTGACCCCCAACCACAAGAGGAGCAGTGTCTCACTTCCTAAGACCATCGGAAATATATGTTTTCCGATGGTCTTAGGCGACTCCTGTGAAAAGGTCGTTCAAACCCCCAAAGGGGTCCCGACCCACAGGTTGAGAACCACTGAACTAGGGTGAGCAACAGAACAAGGAAGTAGAAAAGACAGCATATGAATTCTATATATTTGACTTTATAAAGGGTCTTGAAAAGACTTTTTGCTTTGGAAAAAAGTTCATATATCCATATGTTAGATATAAGCCCAAAATGTATACAAATAAGCCTCCTTTTTTAAGACACTGATCAATGGTGGGTTGTTTCTGCTTCGTCCCGGTTCGGGCGAACTGGTAGCAGCAGCGGTGGGAGGCTCCACCCACCCACCCGGAGGCTCCACCCACCCGCCCGGACATTATCAAATATGCTCTGCGCATGCGAGCGAACCAGTAGCAAAGGTAAGTGAAATCCATCCCTGACAGCGATATTAATTGATTTTTTAAAGACACTGATATTATTAATGGTCGACACAGTGTTTTTAGGTTGAAAAACAGACCCAAGTGAGTTTCTTATGCTTTTAGCCAAGGACCCTTATAATACTACACAAACCTAGATGCAAAAATGACAGCAGCTGTTGCATCTTCCCCAGGTAAACATGAAATATTCCACATGCTAAATGAGAACATGTTGGCCATCTCTTGGTCATCCAATAATTAAGGGTATCCTCATTGAAGTTACACACTGGATGCTCAGTGTGTAATTAGGTGTAATTTGTCCAATTAGGACAAATCATGTCGTCATCATTAGACTCCAATAGACAACCCCACACATTATCATCACTTTGCTAAGGAATTTCCAACACAGATATACTCAAGGAATAAAGGGTCAATCAATGGGGCAGACAAGAGAATAATAGCATAACAGAGTTGGAAGGGACCTTGAAGTCTTCTAGTCCAAACCCCTGCTCAAACAGAAGACCCTATACCCTTCTGGAAAAATGATCGTCCAATCTCTTCTTTAAAACTTCCAGTGATGGAGCAGCCACAATTTCTGAAGGCAAGCTGTTCCACTGTATCTCCCACAAAACTCATTCAAATCAATCGTTCATATCTGTTCATTCTTCAGGGGGATGTCTTAATCTAGCAGATCATTGACTGAAAGCCCAAGAACTGTTATCAGGAACTGAACAGACTCACACTTCTTTCTTTTACATGGTGGTAGCATCAAAAGACGGGACCTGCTGTTTGTGGAAACTATCTTTGAGGAAGGACGGGCCATCTCATGATTTGAGTTTCAGCTTAAAAGATGCTGTTTTCTAAAAACAGAATTATGTTCTAAAACCACTTCTAACCATTATAAAGAAATTTTCATGGAGTCAATTTTGATTCAAGACTCAAGGGAACCTGCTATTATATAGTTTGTTCATTTACGACTGAACTTGGGACAAAGAAAAGAGATAGATATGGATGAGAGAACCACCACATGAGGAAGACTATAAATAACTCTCAATCATGTTTTGTGGTTGGTGATTGGGAAGGAAAGCAATTTAGGTTAAATCAAACTACAGAAAAGGGAGTCTAATGTTTCCAGTCGGATGAGCAAGAATGTGCTATACATTACAGGAGGCCTCTCTGAAATAATTTGGCTATCATTTCATTTCCCCAAAGTCATCCCCTGGCCATCCAACAAACTAACTCTCAAAGAGAAAGAGAAAGAAGAATGTAGAGGAAACATTTATGAGTCAGCTGGGCAGGGAATTTTGCAAAAATGTTGTGGTAGCTAAGCCATTCCAGAGAAAATTCCTATATGCATATAGAAAATTCCTAGATGTCACTAAAAACATAACACCTATTTTATCCTCTAAAAATGACAAAATTCTTCCACCCAATCCTCAATGAAAGAATGCATTACTAGCCCCACGATGGAAGCTACAACCATTCTGGGTTAACTCCAGTTTAAACAGTTTAAAGATCTTGAAACCAGCTGTGGATTTTATATGTAAGGGTTGTCATGTGATTATGATCAATTGCACTCCATAAGAAAATCCTGAGTCTTTCAGCATATACCTGTTTCTGAAAATAGAGACTTATTTGTAGAACAGATCTTTAAAACATGAGCATAGTTAATCGATACGAACTTGGAAGTCTTTCAAGTTACACCAAAGAATCCTCAGATATCCGAAACTATCATTTGTATTTTGAAATTTGCATTGAAGAAGCTAATCAAGTATATACCCCATAAATAAGGCTAAATAAAAACAATATTTCAATTCCAGATACTTGATTCACTGTAAATTATAGGGAAACACTGTTTCCCCCCCCCACACCAACTTTTAATGGATGCTTTAATAAGACAAAGCATTACAACCAGCATCTTTTCTTTTTTTTAAATATCAAATAATTTGCTTAACATGCCAAAAGATTCACCTAGCAAATTGTAATCCGCAATGACATTGCCATCGAGGCACAAGATGCATTCAAATGTGTGTGTGTGTGTGTGTGTGTGTGCGCGTGCGTGCGTGTGTATATGTGTGTATATGCATGCACACACTGTCATGTATGCAAAGAATTGTGAATTTCATTAAATATATTAACAGGAGGGGGAAAAATTCCACTTTGAAAAACAGTAATCCCGTCTTTCAACAAAAATCTTATAGGAAGCTATGAATTTGGTAGATCTGAATAGTCTGTTGGTACATGTTTTACTAAGGTAATATAATGGCACACTATTATTAGATCACATTAATCATTACGATGCCAAAGGCAGTGACAGCCTCACTGAAAAGGATTGAAAGGGCTGGTAATGGATATAAATTACCCATTGTGTGATAAAAGGATTTTTACTAAGAAGGTAAGAATAAAACAGCAAATTTCTAATATAACTCTTGTGGGGGAAAAAAATCTAAATAAAAGTAATCCTCTATTGGTAATATCCACAAAAATCAAAAACTAAGCACTTCCTAAAACAAGATAAAGTCACGTTAAAAAAAAAGAAAGAAAAAGAAGAGTATGGTATGAAATTAATTTCTTAGCCTCTAATATTGCTATCAGTTTAAATGGTTTATGGGATGACCTCTAAGGAATATGGTCAAAAGGAAAGGTAGGTTCTGCTAATTAGAAGTAAAGATGGTTTTATAGAGATTTGTTAAAGCCCCTTAGCAGACTCAAATGTGGATTACCAGAACCCCAAAATTATACAATGTTTTATGAGATCTGGTTCAATTACCTCATTGTCTCGCCACAGGAAAGCTACAGTTCTGTATCCTTGACACCAAAAAAGTCTATGCAGATTTTATTTGTATTTCTTTAAAAACTACTGTTATTGTGGAAAGGGAATCTGTCCAGATTAGAAAACCATCTTGGAAATATATTATAAATCAGCACCCTTAAAGTAAAGGTAAAGGTTCCCCTTGCACATATGTGCTAGTCGTTCCTGACTCTAGGGGGCAGTGCTCATCTCCGTTTCAAAGCTGAAGAGCCAGTGCTGTCAGAAGATGTCTCTGTGGTAATGTGGCCGGCATGACGAAACGCCAAAGGTGCACGGAACGCTGTTACCTTCCCACCAAAGCTGGTCCCTATTTTTCTACTTGTATTTTTTAGATGCTTTCGAACTGCTAGGTTGGCAGAAGCTGGGACAAGTAACAGGAGCTCATCCCGTTACGCGACACTAGGGATTTGAACCGCTGAACTGCCAACCTTTCCATTGACAAGCTCAGCGTCTTAGCACTTGAGCCACTGCGTCCCTCCTTTTTATGCATACTCTTTCCTATTTCTTCAAAATGCTGTATGGGGATTAACGGGGCTTCAAGCTCGCCACATCTGGTAGCAAGAAGGGGGATAGGAGAGATAAGGGGATTGTTATGGCTAGGAGGCATTCTTTCCCGTGAGAACAGTGAAAGTGTCTGCATATGGCGAAAGATGGAGTTTGGAGTCACCAGACTGATGGTCTATGAACTGATTGGAGAATGTGACTCTGGACAGGATGTTTCTAACTTTTAATATATATATTTAGTGTAATTCTGGAGACTGGCCAGATTCGAAATTACACTGAGACCTTGCCAATTTGATATATTCCTAATAAAAAGACTTTGTTTGACTATGGCTGCCTTGAACTGTTCTTATTTGGGACATGTTATTTGGAGGCTTGACACTATCATTGTTGTATCTATTATTGATGGCCTTGAAAAACATGTAACTTGTTGAGTTTATCAACAGTGGCTCTCTCCAATCCAGCTGGTCAACCGGAAAGTGAAAAATAAATAATCAATTTAGAGGAACAAAAATCACACCCTTACTTCATATAAGAAGGAAACAAATTGCTACCACTATCACCCATTACCCCCATGCTATCTCATGGAGGGACAGTAGTTAGTAAAAGGTGGGAAGCATCATTATTACCTTGCAAAGGAAAGCATCCAAAGGTATAATCACTCACATATCTTAAACAGTACATACTTGATTGTTAGTTTTGACAATTTGGAAATCTTTGCAGCAGTGCTGAAATTGACAATAACGCTCTTTCCTCCTTTTGTTTAGCGAGGGACAAAACCACCTGAAAAAGCAGTAAGGTGCTTGTTTTTTTCCACCTCCTGATTAAAATAGAATGCTCACTTGAGCCTAGAACTGGAAAGACACAGGAGCACAAGAGCCAGGAAATGGCAAAGGGAAAACAAACCCGCCAGTTGCCTTTCTGTACAGTAATTGAAATCTATTATTCTGGGCATCCGCCCCCCATCCCGCCCAATATAGAGATCATGGCTTTCCTAAATATGACCTCCTTTCAAATGAAAGGATCTTCTCAGGGTCAAATATTCCTATTCCTCCAACCTCTCTTCATAATTTCTAATCCACTAAACCTCATGTCCTCTTTGAGTTATGTCTTCTGATCAGAATCCTTTTGCCCTTAGCTTTTTGTTGTGGGATGTAAACTACCTATTGAAAACTTGATCAGCCTTCAGAAACACTCTTTCAAAGTGATTTGAGTGCATGCCATATTAGATTTCATTGTTACAAGATAATTGTTCTTGGGTATTTTCCATCACACTGAAGGTTAATGACCTCTGGCTGTTCAGTTTGGGCATGCGCACAGGCAGTTTGGACACTCAATGTCTAAAAGGTTCACCATCACTGTCCCAGATTTACTGGAATTCAGTTCCCAGAGTTAGTGAAATTCAACTATTGGATGTAGATTGGATTTGCAAATCGCACGATTTTGTGGTTATTAAACCGGGTGGATCCCACCACTGGCCTGCAAAGGTGAAGGACCTTTTCATCCTTTCTTCCATCACTGTGAACAGACTGCCAGAACCTTCCTTAGATGCTTAACTTTTGCATACAATGACAGCTGAAGCATATTCAGGAAGAATATTACCGTAACATTCTCCACCACTGCTTAGAATGTGATGGAATGGATAGAGAGCCATTTGCCTGTCTTTATGTGAATAACTCACGTGGTCTGGATGTGAGTGGAATACCCTTATGCTGTTCATTAGGGGAATAAAATGATTAAAACCTATTGATCTGTGTCTTATAAGAGTAGCTCATTAGTCATTACCATATTCCAGACCTTGTTTTTAACTTCAGTTCCTTTCAAAATATGGTTAGTAATAAAAAAATAATGCAGCCTGATATGTCCAGCTCTAATTATAGTTAGACAGAACTAATAGCAATAGCAATTGTACTTATATACTTCTCCATAGTGCTTTACAGCACTCTCTGAGCAGTTTATAAATGTCAACATATTGCCCCAACAATCTGGGTCTTTATTTTACTGATCTCAAAAGGATGGAAGGCTGAATCAACCTTGAGCAGGTCAGGATCAACTTCTGGCTACAAGCAGAGTAAGCCTGCAGTTTTGCATTCTAACCACTGTATCACCATGGGTCACTAAGTTAAAGAACTAATTGTAATTATTCAAGTTATTGTGCAAACCCAGTGTCAGAGTTCCCACTGATGCCATAATTAAATCATGAGCCTCGAGCCAAGTTTCAAAAGAAATCCAGTTATCTGTTAGGAGCTTCATGTCTGCACAAAGCCAACTCTGACCCCACATTATTTATTGCCCAGTTCTGAACCTGTTTTCCCCCTTCCCCCAGGTGTGTCATCAGTCACATTCTCCAACGAAGCAATTTCACGGGCTGTAGAGATCACTCCCCTCCAGCCATGGGGACCCCAGGGGACGGCCTTGACAGAGATATGGCTGGAATGTACTTTTGTTTTTGCACTGCTTCACAAGTTCGTTTTCCCATCCCCTTTGCCTATGGCAACTCGAGAGCAGGCCAGGGATACTTTGCGAGTTGACATCCAGAAAATTCTGTCCCTAGTTAGAAAGTTTGGCTGACTATTTCTGGAAGGGTTCCTGGACTCTGTATGACAAGAAAAAAATAAAAATTATGCAGGTGAAGTTTTTTTCTGATCACTTCATGCTAAAATAGACAAATCATCAGAAACAGAATGCTTGATTTACCATGCAGCTGTGAAAGACACCAGAAAATAAAGATTGGTGGTTCTACATACCTAGAGAGGCAAATATCAATATGATTTCCATTCTCAGGTCAAAATCAAATAATGATTTTTTTTCACATTATTTTTTATCTTAGATGTTGTAGCAGAACAGCTGAGTCTGTAGAGTGGAAGGCTGAAGATATTAAACATCCTTTCCTAAAAGCTCTCTATACATTTACCCATTGTCCTAGCATTCTGCTTCAGGTTAGAGGCTAGGTAGTTCCTACTACGATATCGAACTTCTAGGAGGTGTCTCATTTGGCATCAGTGCTCCCTTTGTTGTCTTTCACATGATTAAAAAGTCAGCAAGGGAAAAAACTGAAAATAATGTCATCTTACAGAAACAGAATGTAGATTCTAAAGCAGTGTTTCTCAACCTTGGCCACTGGAAGATGTGTGGACTTCAAATCCCAGAATTCCCCAGCCAGCTCTGCT
>JANHFM010004040.1:464544-476661 GCA_032468115.1 Grayia smithii
GCCATGTCTTCAGATCACGACGGAAGGAGTGGAGGTCAGGGGCAGTCCGGAGGTCGGTGGGTAGTTCATTCCAGAGGCCTGGTGCGCCCACAGAGAATGCCCTATTCTAGGAGTTGAAGTCCACATATCTTAAAGTTGCTAAGGTTGAGAAACGCTGGACTAGATGATCATTTTTTTACTTATATTTATTAAGCATTTTCATATAATAAAATATTATAAATATTAATATATTTAATATAAATATAAAATAAAAACGTGTTTTAATATTTTATTAAATTTGTTTGCTGCCTCTGGGTAGTTTACAACATTTAAAGCCAGTTAGCAGGTGTGTTCAGGTCTCTTGTTTCTCTGCAAGGAAAGAAAAGCATTCTATAGGGTTTAGAAATTTACTTCAGGAATATATTACAAATAGAAGGGGGTACATCCCCTGGACACCAGTTTCTTAATACTGGCAACTGAATTTTAAAATGCAATTTTGCCTCACACTTATACAACTAGAGAGCTGTGTAAGGTATGGATCCATTTATAGTTGCACTAGAATATAAACTTGTGATCTGCCCAATTAAGTAGGCATCCTTACATATTCTTCTGTAATATTCCTTCACTATTATTCAGTCTTGTGCTATTCCAAATGCTGAATATCTGTTCTAGGAACTTCTCTTTTATAGATTCTATAGAACTAAAAGGCATCACTCTTGTTGATCATATTTTCCATTTCACAAGGAAAAATAATCAATTGAGGTTATTACTATTTATATCTTTAAGAATACAACTGAACTTTAATGGAAAAAGCTAATGAAATCATAATGGTCAACTTTAATATTGCCAAGAAATGTATCAATAGGTATCCACCATGATGTCCAGTATCCATTAAGGGAAAACAGAATATTAGAATTGTTTTAAAATTAGTAGGAGTAGATATATTAATGGCACAATTAATTTCAAAATATATTCTTTGTTGATTAGAGTCTGTTGTTCAGTTCCTCATTTTTGTAGAAATAAATTGTTCCTTCTCCACATATATGTGTCACCTTTCTACTAAATCAGATCAGGAGGTAATTCTACAAAGAACTAGAAAATGAACTCCTATGTATAGTAACCAAGAAATTATAATTATCCAAAAGTTAGCTTACTTTAAGAAGACGCTGTAATATAAATATTTTGGCTTGACTATGCAAACAAAATGTCCATAATTTAGTTGTATTGCATAACAGATATTCTTATACATATCTTACAAGAAAAAGGAATCTTCCATATAAGAAAAACAAAATACATTATTTCTAACAGTCAACACAATGCAAGTTCTTTATATAATTGTCTTTTTTATGAAGATACTAGTTTTTGTTTCTTAAGTTCATAGTAAATTAGTCTGAATCGAAACTAAGGGCAGGTTCTATATGTGGATGAACATATTATTTTCTTCAGTTTGATTCATAAACCTTGATGTGATTGACAAACTTTTACATATATTCCAGGAAATTGTCCTATGAGATTGTCTCCAACTGGTTTATCTACACTTTTATAAATACAGTATATTTAAAAGAAGCTTAATATAATGATAAGCTAATTGTAAAGTTTGGATGCCTTTGTCATAACATATGTCCTAATGTTCCCTTTTATTTGTATCCATCTCATGTATTCATAATTATGTCTATACTTATATATGTTATCTAATACATGCTTGACGAAATATATAAAAGAAAAAATAAATAATTCAGAGATAATATTATTTGCAAGGAGGACCCAATAGAGATACCATTGTTCCCTTTGACCCCTCATGTCAACAATGGATTGCAGCGACTCCATTATGTTTAATCCAGTTGCTTTTCAAACAGGAATTGATGAAAGGAAAGAAAGATTTACAAAATTAATTCCAAGATTTGTTGTCTATTCTGATCTAAGCTGGGAGAGTTTTTAACATCAAAAATAAATTGGTCAGGCTGGCTTCCTGAACTTTGAAAACATCACCTAAAGAAATTCTTATAAAAGACACATTAATGAAATTTCAGCATGGCACAACTTCAAGGCCTGGCACACAGCTACAAAATGTTACATTTCTGTAATTAGAAACATTTGGCTTGGCTAAAGTTTGTAGAGCTTTTGTCCAAACAGGACAAAAAACTGGAATAGAAAAGTATCCAACATCAAATCAAAACAGTCCCATTACGACCCCCTCCCCATCTCCAAAATAGACTGTGAGGCATTTAAACAAAGGTACCAGAATATGCATATATAAGTTGAGTTGAAAGAGATGCTTGCATGCCATGTTGTACAGAATGAGAATGTCAAACATCAGTTGGACTGAACTTGTTTCCAAAGCCGTCTAATCTACTTTAGATAGTTGCAACAGCCGTACAAAAAAACAACTGTCAACGTTGTACTTCAAAGTGTAGAGAGAGTAAGGGAAATGGCTCCCAGATCTGTATATATGTGGAAGTTTAAACATGTATATGATAATTTAACCACACATTTGTCCTGATTTAGTAACTGTTTGCATAGTGATTTGCAGAAAGTTTTCAACTTCTTTGTCATCTTAGCAAGCGTACTTTTACTGGCAATAAGAGAACTTTAAACAAATTTTGGGTCCACTATAGCGTTTCCAATACTTAAATGTTCCCTGGCTGTTAATAGACCTTGGAATTTGCCAGTTTTCTTCATTTTTAAAAGAGAACTGAATGTCATCGGAAACTGAATGTAATTTTTAACAAGATTGGTCCACAATCTTGTTAAACAAGATTTTGCAAGATTGGCAAAACAAGACAGAGTAAATAACAGCCCACGAAGCAGATTCAAATGCTTGTTAAAATTTCACAAGAGTTGATCTCAAAGCAATTTAATAATTTTCACCAAAACTCTTGATCAAAAAAGAATAGATATCAGAATCATTCAGTGGACTCCTCTGATTCTTGTGTCTATGGGAAAAGTAAATTAAAACAGTTAATTGGTGAAGATTTTACCAAATCTTTGCTAAGTGGACAATGACGGCAAACCACTTTTTGGGCTCAATGTCTATGGAAATTCTCAACCATCCAGGTCATGGTTACCCCAAATGTACTTTTCCAAAAGGCAACTGAACTTTTTGGGGGGATTTTCTTAAAAACATTTCACTTCTCATCAAAGAGGCTTCTTCAGTTCGCAGTTTATTAAATATGTTATTTAGAATAGCAAAAAAGGGGAAAAAAGTCAAATGTAAATTCCAGCCCATCCAGTAAACTTCAGGCTTTAATTACAAGTATTTTCACTGCTCTGGTTGAAAGGTACTCTGGATTAAATTTATCCCATGTCTAGTCTTACATTTTACTTTGTTGACAAATGAGTTCTGAATTAACCTAAATGATCCAATTTTCTTGCTAGCTCAGGCCATCCATGTAAAACCAATGACAACTCTATGCTCCCATACCTCACTGTCATGGCTTCTCTCCTAGTCTAAACAGATTCCTGGAGAAACTACATGTTCTGCATACACTTTTCCAGAATAGTAGCTACTGAGTATGGATTTCCATAATATCAAATTCACACTAAGATAAACCATACACAAAGCTCGCGCACACAACCCCCACCCTCCCCAAAAAAGAAGCTATTGTTGACCTAAACTGAGCATTCCTTCCTTGAAAATAAGAGAGGGAGAAGTTCATATATGACCAATATATAATTAGGTAAAGGTAAATGTAAAGGTTTCCCTTGCACATATGTGCTAGTCATTTCCAACTCTAGGGGGCAGTGTTCATCTCCGTTGCAAAGCCGAAGAGCCAGAGCTGTCTGAAGACGTCTCCATGGTCATGTGGCCAGCATGACTAAACGCCAAAGGCACATGGAACGCTGTCACCTTCCCACCAAAGGTGGTCCCTGTTTTCCTATTTGTACTTTTTACGTGCTTTTGAACTGCTAGGTTGGCAGAAGCTGGGACAAGTCATGGGAGCTCACCCCATTACGTGGCACTAGGAATTCGAACCGCTGAACTGCCGACCTTTCACTCGACAAGCTCAGTGCCTTAACTACTGAGCCACCACATACCCATATAATTTAATTATATTATAAATTATAATTTAATAATATAATTAGAGATGCCAGCAAACTGTTGATTTTTAAATCAAAGCACAGTATGATATGAACAGATAATAAAATGGTGCGAAGCAAAAGTTTAACTTTTTATAAGCGTTTGAGAAACACCTTGGATTTGGCTGAATCCTAAATCAAATCATGTTGGTTTGGAGAAATGTTGACCCAAATTTTGGAGAAAGAGATCTGAACTCAAGTAAACCTTCCTGAAATGCTGATAACAGTTTGAACACTTCAGAGACTAGAAGAGCTGGCGTCTTCATCAGAAAAAGAAAAACCACAGATTATTAACCAATGCCCACTATTTCTATTTCTCTTTTCTTTACACGCCAGGAAAACATTGGATGGGGGAATGCCACTTTCCAGAGCATTTCCTCAGGGTCTCTCCAATCCCACAGCTTGTGGAAAGGGGAATTGTGTTTCATCAGAGCATGTAGGCTTACTGTTTGATAGACCTATGATTGTACGATACCTTCACTTCTTCAAACTTTGCAGTCAGGCTAAACAAAATGTTCAGAAGGGTTGCTACACAAAGGGTGTTAGCATGAATGAAGAGCCCCTCTCATGTAGCCGCTTCAAAAGCTTACCCGAGTGGCCTACCTGTGTATATCCACAGGCAACACTTTTGTCGGTACCTCCAGTAAAGTGATAGAGCTGGCCGTGGACACCGTTGCTCAGACAGCAGGAGACAGCCTTTGTAGCAGCCACACAACCCTTTTTTGAGGGTGCAATTTCCTTAACACTTCAAGGCACACCATTCCGCCAGTCTACTTTGCAAAGCACCGCTTTCAAACATTTCGCACAGATCCACATCGTGATGTTTTACTCAAAACTTTTGCTTGCCATTTTAGTTTGCTGGACTGCTGCTGGTTCTTCTTTCTACAAGTTACACTGCACTTACTATTGTTCCAAGTTTTGTTTTGTTTTTTTAAAAAAAACCGCTTATTAAAATTTAGTTGAATAGACAATATCCATTCCTTTCCCACCCCACACCCTCCCAAATCAGCCTTCAATATTGTTAGACTTTTATTTGGAATCAAGTAATGTGATCATTCTTTAGTCCTTTTTCCAAGATGCTAATGAGAGACAGCAAGAGAGAGTAGGTCATTATTATAATTATATACTTCACGGCTATGACTCCCTGTTTTCTCTTTGTCATATGTGGAGGTTTTATTTAATTTGTGGCATGCAAATTTTATTCCACATACGCATAACCAGACTACTGTAAGTTGCTTAGCACATGCCTCTAAATCATACTCCAACACTTCATTAATTAGAATTAGTTACCAAGGCCACCACAGGTCACCCATCTCTAAGGTCTGTACTAAGAGTAGGCAACCATGCTTTCTCTTAACTTTAGTTACTTTTAGATCCCTGATGGAGTTTATAATCCCAAATTATAAGCAGCTGTCATACATGAGCCTCAGTAGGACAACAGTGTCCTTTCTGAAAAGCATCTGTAAAAGACAATAAATTACAACAAAGAAAGCAACTTAATCTCTGATATTTGGAACAGCCAAATTAAGATATATGCTCTTCTCTCTTCTATGCAGCACATTGCTGGAAAAATTAATAGAAGCCGACCAACTTTCTTTTCCAAGTGTACATCCAACAAATGAATAATTGAATTGACTCTTGGCCAGAATTTCCAAATCATTCCTGAAGCTCTCAGCTTACTAACCAATCGCTTGTGTAGCCTTTTAACTCATATGTTTTACTCTCCATCTAGTCCTTACAAAGGGAAGGACAAATTCTCCATTAGTTACGTTCATATTCTAAGGTTGCCCAAATGTCTACATCCAATGAAAAGTTGCCTTCTGGTTTTTTGGTTATAACTTAACTTTACAAAATTGAAACAGATAAAAAATAAAACAATTGAAAGAATGGAACTTCATCTGCAAATCTCTTTTCATGAAAGCATGGCAGGAAATGCATAGGGTTATTTTTTTTCAAGGGATAACACTTTGGTTATTGTACACAAGCATAAAAGAGAAAAGTAAAAGATACAAGCATATTGTATGCTGAATCCAAATATAAAAATGAAAGGTAAAGTCTCATATGTGATAGGGTTGAAACAAGGCCTTTGCTATATTTGCAGAATTGTCATCCCTTCCCAGGGATACCATAGGGGAAATATGCTCATAATTCTATTTTATTATAAGGCTACTACATTAACAAATCTTGTCCCAAAGGGGCTTTTCAAAAGGCCACTGGACTTCCTTGGTTTTTTTCCTTTAAAACATTTCATTTCTCTTCCAAAAAGCTTCTTCTGTTCTTTAGCTCTTCAGTTCAGAACTAAAGAAGCTTCTTGAATGACAAGCGAAATGTTTTAAATAGGAAAAAAACCCAAGAAAATCCGTCACCTTTTGGAAAAGCCTTTTGAGACAACCATGATCTGAATGACTGAGACTCTTCATACACATTAACGAATCTTACAAGTCTGAAAGTACAAATCTCCCACCGTCTCTTTTTACATCTGATAAGTTAAGGATGATCCTTTCAGAGTTTCTTTTTCTGCTCATTATACATCTGTGGGCTACTGCCTCTCTTATCTGATTGTTCCTTAGGCAGAATTTTTTTCCCCTGTCTCCAAAGTAATTCCATTACAGGAATAGTTGACCCTCAGGTATTGCTGAATAACTACTCCAAATTTCTCCACCTAGTATGGCCAACATCTAGAGGACTACAGATTCTCCATCTTTGATCCATAATACTGACTATGTCATCTGTGATTAAGCGAGGTTAAAAATCACTATGCTACATAAAAATCAGGAGCCTGGTGGCAGGCAACTTTTAACACGCTTTATTAAAAAGACACAAACTTTCATGGGCTACAGCTCACTTGAGTGGACAAGCTTAAGTCTTTTAATAAAATATTTTAGTCTGAAAGATGCCATCAGTCTTCCTAATTTTTGGTCCTCATAGACTCTCTCCTCCTATTAGGCTATATATTGTATGCTGTAAATATTTCAACTGATTGCTTTTTTCTACAGACAAAATGCATTTGAATAAACACAGGCAAAGCAAAATATATAAGAAAAACCCTGATTCTTTTTTTTTTAAATATCTTTATGGCAATTTTGATATAACAAAGCTTCTGGGAATTGTATTATATCAGGTAGAGGTTTTACTACCAAATTAAGCGTTCAGGAATACTTTTACTTTGTTTGCTTTGAAGGCAGACTTATTGTGTGTCACTTTTGACAACAAAAGATAGCATTTTATATGGGCAATTGGTGGATACCCACATCAGGAATGTTTTAGTTTCCTTCTTAAAAGCATCCGTGCCAATTTCTGCTAATATTAGAGGCTTCAGCTGATACAGATAATTTTTCAAGTGATGGTTTTAAAAACACAACCCCCAACACATACACACCCAAAAAAATTAGCGGCCTTTTTTCACTACACAATAAATAAATAAATAAATAAACCCAGAGCAGCATGAAGATTTTCAGTGCGGACCTGCTTAAATTAGGGATTCAAATTGGTCGTTCCTGATATAAATCCTTCAGCTTTTCGTTCAATGCCTCCACTGCATTATGTCCTTTAATGCAACGCCAAAGAAAAGAAGAAAAAGGGAAGGCAGAACCAGCAACCTCTTGAAGCACCACTCAACCTCCCTATTTAGTTCCATCACACAGCTCAGAAGGAAATGTCAATGCACGCCTATAGAGACCACGATACTGCCGTATATCAAAATGACGCCTAATCATTGCACATGCTTGCAGATTCATCAATGTAAGAACTTTTCAGGACGGGAAAAAGGCCAGCCAGTCTCATATATCAGTCACATTTTTGCAAAAAAAAAAAAAAAAAAAGGAAAAAAAGTTTTCTGCAGTTTTATCATTTCCCTGACCATCTATGCCAACGCCCCGCTCAGGCAAGAGACCCTATACCATTTCAGACAAATGACTATCCAATCTCTTCTTAAAAACCTCTAGTGATGAAGTACCCACAACTTCTGAAGGCAAGCTGGTTAGTTGTTCTCGCTATCAGGAAATTTCTCCTTAATTCCAGGTTGGCTCTCTTCTTTAATAATTTTCCATCCATTACTTGTGAAAGGATCCTCCACTATTGCTTATTTGTTCCCTATGACTATCATTAAGTGTTGTACCCTATGACTCATGCCGAATGTATCTTTTCTTTTATGTACACCAAGAGAGTCTGCACCAAGACAAATTCCTTGTGTGTCCAATCACACTTGGCCAATAAAAAATTCTATATTCTATTCTATTTAATGCTAACAGGAATAGGTAGGACTGTGTGCAAAACTCCTGTTTCCCCTTTTTCCGTTATTTTTATAAGGAGTAGCAAGCTGTCACAAATACCATTCATTTCGTAATTAGTAATGGAAGCGACACAAAGTTGGAATCTGAGTTAGAGGGAGATCATTAGGAAATCCCTGGACTGAAAAATTGAAGAGAAAAAAAATCTTGCTTAGGTACGATTTTGCCCATTATTGATTGATATCTTTGTACCCAGTGGTGACTTGCAAGGGTTATAAGCTTCCACTGAAAAATACCAGGTGATCATGTCCAAGTCTTGATCACATCCCCAGTTTTCCAATCAAAATGCAACAGAGTTAGAAGTATTTGGAGGGCATGGACTAAATCATGAAAATTATATCGAACAAACCACAAAGCACCAAAACAATTGTGTTGTCTCACTGAAGGTCTGCACTAAAAAGCCTACAGTATGTACACACCTAGACATGGGATAAGAGTTGAAAAAAATTGCCTCCTAAGTAGAATAAAAGCCCTTTTCATGGTAAATATGTCATAGCCAAATTATGAATCCAACATATTTGTGCCCAAGTTAAACCCTTTGGAGAGCTGTTAATTTCTGGAGGTAACCACTCACTCTTGCTGAAATGAATGGTATTTAGACCTGCTTAAATTTAGCTGGTTTATGTTTGCTTGCAATAGTTTGTCTAAACTATTTTCTGTTATTAAGAACTTTGCAGTGTATTGAGTTCTTTTAGGTAGCAATAGGCTCAGCAAAAGTCATATTACTCTAGACATGATTTACACACAAACACATTTGTTTCCTCTTCCATCTGAGAGCAACCACTGAGACAGTAAGATTCCCATATAAAAGCAATAGAGAAAGCCAACTGGACAAGCAGATAAATATTGATAGTTGATTAAAAGCAGGGCAGTAGAAAACCATGCGGTAACTATTGGTACTCATAATAAATCTGAACATTCCTTCATTAAACACAAGTCCCATCAGATCCAAGCACTTCTTCTAAAATTGTAACTTCAAAACAAGCTGCAAAATGATTTGATGATCCTTCTGTTCAAAGCAATAAAATCCCCCTTTGAATGCCCAATTTTTTTTAAAAAAAAGTATTCCCTTCCCCTTGGATACACCTGAAGTGAGTCTCCAGATTACAGCCATATTACCAAAATATAAAACACTGCTTTAACAAAATTGGTATCATGTTCTTCGGACAGAATCTGGCAGTTTGAGTTTCTAATCCAATATGGTTTTGTTCTATAATTCCAGCAACATGACGTAGCTTTCTCTTCCACTCTGAATAATTAGGAATAACAGCAGGGGTCTGCTTTTCAAAAATAGCCTTGATCTTGGATACCTTCAATTTTCAGCAACTCGGCTAAAATATTTTCCATGGATTATTTTGCCTTAAACCCTAGAGGTGAGGGGGACAATGCCAAATTTTACTTGAACCAGTGGATCTTTTTTAATCTGTTGATTTAAACACGAAATAGGAAATATGGATTTGAAATAAACAGAGATGCACTTACATGGTTACCTACATACCCAGTCACCCAGCTGTGGCCATGCTAAGGTTAAGCATTATTAATGTTTGCTTCTACAACACTGATAGATAGTTGCTTTTCTCAGAAGTCTGAACACAATGGGTAACAAAACAGAGTTTATCGTGTTAATCTCTTTTTAACACATGCTATTTTTCCTTACTTTATACTCAAGGAGAGTATAAAATGTTTAGGACCCCAGTTCTGAAATCATTAGGGATATTCTGGAATCATTTTCTTGAGGTGTCTTGCAAGTATTCCAATATAATGACCATACAACGCATCATGGTTTGGTCCCAGCTGACTTGAACAAATACAGACCTATAAAGACTACTTTTTTCATACAGCACTTTTTAAAAACTCACTTTAAGCAAAGTAAAATTGCAATCTTGCAAACACCCTGACTAGAAGGAAGCTCCACTGTACAGAGTTGAAACTTGCTTCTAAAACAAGCATGTAGAAGAATCTCTTTAGCAAGCTTCAACCTGAGATGGAAAGATAAGTAGTTTACTAATTACTTTCTTCAAAGCTTTTCCTAGAGATCCATTTGGTTATTCAGCCAGCCCAGAAGCTGATTACAAAATCCGACAAAGCTTTTGGTTACTAGACTCCTCAGTTTTGTGTAACCCACCGTTAGATGTTTGCTATTCAGACACCAGAGTACTACAACTTGGAAATGATAGCACGTTTTTCTCACCTGAACGAAAGATACATTATTAGCTTTAATGTAGATCACGGGGGGGGGGGGGGGGAATGAAAAAAAGACACTTCATATCCTGTAGCTAACTCAACCTATTCTTATCGCTCTAGCAGAATTTTGAGGGGTATTATTTTTTCCCACTGAAATTGAGGAAATGGACAGATAGCATCAATTCGTGCCAAGATGCCTATCAAGTCCCCCACCTGATCAAAAAACAGACTTATGACTAAAGTGTGGTTCTTCCCCCAGAATTTATAAGTTCCGTTTTCCATGCCCGTACCAGAAACTCTCAATCTTGGTCTTTCAGCTAGGTCTTTCACAAAATTGGAAGACTTGTAGTTTTCATTACTCTACTCTCTCCTGAAGTTACCCATTGTTACAGAAACATTTTATTTATGAACTGATGGCCTTTCCTTTTTCAACAAATACAGTTTATCAAAGGATTTTACTGTACCAAATTTAGCCCCCTCGGATTTTTTTTTTAATCAAAAAGACGTGTTTGATTTTTCAGTTTTTCTGTTCTAAAAGCATACTGTTAACGCAAGAAACTTGTAAGTGGGAATGGAGGGATTTTTAAAACGTACTTCCGGTCCTTCTGTTTTTTATTAAAAGTCTAATTTTAGCCACCATCTATCCACTGAATTGGCAAAGCAGGTATTTTAGCATTAACAAATAAGGTTAAATCATTTTGTTAAGAAAGGCTGCTTAAACTTGAGCGTGCTTTTGGTTCTTGCCTTTTACAAAATTCCTGTCAATTCAGTCCAGTCCTTTCATATCAGATTCATATCATATCATATCCAAAGACACATGTGTGATATCTGACATACATGTTAACCACAAAGTAATCTTCAGAGAAGGGTGGAGAGGAGCGAGTGGGGGCAAATTTATTTTCATTTAAGGGAAATTTGTGTTTGTTAAGAAAAAGTGAAGATCTGATTAAAACTCTGATGGATTTGATGGGCCAGCTCTATTACAAATAGTCTAGTGATTTGAGATTCACATGGCATGTAAACAATCTCATTTGTCATCTTACTTTCCTGAAAATATAGCCAGTTTGGCTCACAGCACGGTTGCAAAATAAAGACACAATCTGTCCTATAAAGAAGATGGTATTTTGGTATCTTCCCTAGCCTGAAAGCAAAATTTCATGACATCTTAGGATTTGGGGCAAGTTGCAACTAAGCCCCAGAAAACTGACAGTGCTGAGAACTTAAATCTCCTAACTCTTAGGACTTTTCTCACATCCCAGTCATGCATGGTATCTCAACACATACCAAGCCTGCTCTTAGGAAAATGCTGTTGCTGTTAGGAAATTCAGTTTCCTAACTTCCTGACAATTAGGTAAATTATTTCTACCTAAAAGCAAATCATTGTTTTTTAGGTAGAAATAATTTGAGGGCATCAGTCTAATTCTGGCAAGTCTAACGTAAGTGTAAATCTGCTCCCACATGCAGAAGTTTTTAGCATCACAAAACATCAACAGAACAGTAAATAAAAATAAATACTGAATATTGAATGCAATTTTAAAGCAGTCAATGACACCATAACCGTGAAGCCATAGCCAAAATAGGAATATAT
>JANHFM010004042.1:0-19620 GCA_032468115.1 Grayia smithii
CTGTGGGAAACTGGCCCAAGTGGCTCTTTGAGTGTTTAAGATTGCAGACCCCTGAACTATCCTTTTAAATCTTTGGCTACAATCCTATGTTATGCAATTAATCCACCCTATATCTGCCAAATTCATGACTTTGTTCAATCATAATAACATCAAACAACGTGGATTGGTGGCAAGTCTGTATGAACCAGGCCACTATGACTTCTGCAGCTAATTATGATTAAATAAGTGAATTCAATTAATGTCATTATTGCACTAAACACATTAACTAATGTACTACATGATATGTAGTTACATTACATTATGTGTTACATTAAGCCTTTTGTGGTTGGATTCTGAGTTCCCGTTATAAGCCTTTCACTTTTGTTTAATGCATTTTAATGACTATTGTAAACTCATTGTATTTTTATTGTCTTTCAGAAGGAATTAATGTATTTTGAGAGTGTTTTTCTACTACTTGTTTTAGTATATTTGGGAATCTTTTCTTTTATCAAATGGTGAAACATCTCAAATTTCATGGTGCTCTAAAAATGTAAACAATCAACCACTTTTATCTTTTCTTCAATTGGGGCTTAGCTGCAACAATTTCATTAAGCTCCAGTGAAGTGAAAGAAAGCAACACTGTTCAAATGGCTCACCAAGGGTTTGACTTTCCCAAAATGATATGTAGATTGGATTTTATAATTGTTCCTATTGTAGCTTTTAACTATATTATACAAATTATAAGCAGATTATAAAATGTTCTCTATTGTAATTTTTGCATTTTTATCACTTCCCCATTTTGATATCTTTTTGTATGCACCGTAAGCCATAATATATTGTTTTGTAGGGAGTCCTTTCTATTAAATACAAGTGTAAAGGTACTTTTAATAACTTGCCTTGGCTATTAGGTGTAGCGACAGAGTATGCACAAAACATTGTCGGCAATTTATTGGAAATTATTAGAGGTTACAGCAGATGATCTTTCAATTCAACCCCTAGAACAGCAGCAGCCTGCATTGTGTGCAGCATGACCCACTTTCCAATATAACACTGGAATGAAAAAAGCCAACTAATGATTTATATATTTAGTGATATCCGATCCGTGCTACAAAGATCCCCACGACTACTAGAGATACCAAGGTGATGTAAAGAACTACTTTGTTGCTATCATCTACCGGTGATCCGAATTTTTGCATCCTAGATCTGCAAGCTTATAAGGTTCAACAACAGACAAGAAAGTGCAAATTCTACAAAAATAAGCACACGGGTTTTCACCTGCCTTCCATATCCTGTATTTGCATAGCTGCTCGTAATTATTTTTAGGGGGAAAGTAATCGTCGTTTATCCTATCGTACCTTAAACCAACTCCCCCCGCCCCCCCCGCAGGAGCCATCTTCGATGTGGGCAATTCAGTAACAAAGCAGAAGAAGCGATCATTCGCTCCAGCTACGTTGATATGCGACGCGTAGAAGGTCACGTGGGCCTAGTCTTTTCTGATTGGTAGCACGCGAGAAGCGCTGCTATCCTCTCGGTTGTCAGGTTGTTGTCGGTATAATGTAGGCGAAAGAGGCGTCGGATTCGGGTCAGAGGCGTCTTCCCTGAGGCAGAGTGGAAGTGGCAACGCCCGTGCGTTGGCACCGCCGGCATGAGAAAGCGGAACGAGTCCGTCACCTTGGAGCATGAGCGCTTTGCCTCCTCCGCTCCGGCTTCAGCCGCTGCTGCTGCCGCCGCCGCTTCGTCTTCCTCTTCTTCTTCGCTGGATAAGGGCTTCAGCTTGAGATCCAGCCCGCATTTGGCAGGCAGCGCCCGGCCCGCCGGTGACTCTGCTATGAAGCGGGCACTCGGCAGGTGAGACCCGTAGCATAACGGCCCCTGGCAGCCGAAGCAATCCTTTCTCTGCCGGCCTTGCATCGCGGTCCTCGCAAGCTCGACCTCGGTCTTGTCTCCTTGGCAACGGGCAGACAATCCGTTCTGCTTTACCGCCGCTGGCTGGCCGGCCGCCTCTTCCCTTCCTCGGGCTTTGCTGTTTGCGGCGGGTTGGCATAAACCCCCGTTTGCAATTTGCGGAGGAATGCCCTTGGCGTTCTCCTTTCATCCCTCCGCCTTTCGGGGCTCGCCGTGCAGGTTCGCAGTAGGCTGGATTGGGGGGCGGGGGCGGCCGTAGCTGCAGCCCGAGGAGGATCGGCGAGAAGGAACCGAAAACGCTGCGGCCCTCCGTGGAGTTTGGGTTTTTTTTGTTTTTTTGTTTTACTCCAGACCAGATCATTCCCTGCTCTTTAGTGCTGCATTCGGGTTTACAGGCTGCGACTGCAGCAGGTCAAGGAGGCGATACTGTAGCGTGTATCGGGTTTTGGCCAGTCAGGCAGTGTATTTTGCCACTGGGCGAGATAAGGTGGCTGGGATGATCATGGAGCATATGGAAAGCTTCAGCCTGAGGGAAAGAAAGACCAGTCAGTCTCAATAGATACTCGGTCGACTTTGTCTTTAGCTTATAGCGTGGGATTGAAAGAAATATGTATCTACTTCCATAGCAGTTTACTTCACTTTTGAGATAAAATAACTCCTGAAGATTTAACTATTGGCTTAGATATCAGAGGACATGAAAGAATTAAAAATAATTGGAAGGCATAGAAAAACATAAACTACCAGTAATTGTTTTTAACCGTTTTGTGTGTCGGTCACATCTGTGTCTTTCACTAAATTTCTTAAACCTCATCTTTGTTAAATTTATAACCCGCCTTTCCTTGATGAGCTCAGAGTGGCAACCACAGCAGAGCTTTCTCCTATTATTTTTTGCAATTCACACCGGTACAAAGCTGTTTGAAAACAAACACATATCCCCTGTTTTAAAAACACTTAGGATGTTTATTTTTCCATCTTCCACAAACATTAAAAAAACATGTTCCTCAGAATCTCTCCTCCCTTTCCCCTTTGGGTGATACAGCTGGGTATGTGTTCCTCCCATTCTTGGATACAGTCCCAAAGGTCTGAATACAGAATTGGCACAGAATTGTTTTTTTTTATATTTTTCTGTAACAAAAAGTAGTACATTAATTCGGTTAGGTAATGGTGCTCAGAGTTGCTTGATAGTGAGATGGGCACAATACAAATTTAATAAATAAAACATTTAATTCATTTAATTTTAATTAGGTTTAAACCATTTTTTCTTGATGCCATATTTTGTTTTTGTCCTATCACCTATTTTTTCCGTCTGTGAATCTAAGCAACCCTTTAATAGGCAAAAAAGGTACATAGTTCTGATGTGAAATGCCAGCTTTAAAACTGTTGCGAGATGTTATAATTAGTCATCTTTGTTAGAGAAAATTTGAATCTGTGTTTTTCAGATTCAAGGAATGAAGGTTCTCTATGTCAGAATAATATAGAACCTTAGTATAACCCTATCATATGTACAGGTAGTTCTCAATTTATGACCACAATTGAGCCCAACATTTCTGTTGCTAAACAAGTCAGTTAAGTGAGTTTTGCCCCATTTTACAACCTGTCCTGCCACAGTTGTATCACTGCAGTTATGAAGTTAGTAGTATTATTAACTGAATCTGGCTCCCCATTGACTTTGTTTGTCAGAGGTTCACAAAAGGTGATTGATCATATGACCCCAGGACACTGCAACCGTCATAAATATATACCAGTTGATCATATGACCATGGGTATGCTGCAATGGTCATAAGTGCAAAAAAGGTCATGTCATTCTTTTCAGTGCTGTTTGTCACTAAGTGAATGGTTTTAGGTTGAGGACTATATTTTAAAGTATATTTTGTTGAATTGAGTGGGACTTTCAACTATTTCTGCATAGTTAAGCAAAGGAACATTTGCTTTATGAAAAGAAAGTAGTATGCTTCATACTTGACATTCACATTATTGAGATATCAGAAAACAAATGATTAGTAACTCTTCATTGATACAGGAGACACCCAGAAAGAGGAGTATTTTTCACGTTAGGGAATATTGTCAGTTTTGAGAATTGTGGTTGACCAACCATGTATCCTGTTGCATTAGATCTATTATTACAACATAATATTAGTAAAAGACTTTTTTTTTGTTTTACCTATTACCCTGTAAGAAGCTACTTTTTCTTCTGATAACCTTTGATCACCTGCTTCTAAACCAGATGATTCAATTGTCAATAAGTAACTATGAATGTCAAAATTGTTGTTACCATTGTTCTGCAGACACAGTATCTGCAGTATCTTAATGGTGAATAATAAAAAAATAATTAATTGTGTGTAGTGTTGTAAAACTATCAAATCATGCAAGATCTAAATTTTAAAAATATTGTGAGATTTGAAAAAATTAAGATTATCATCCATTTTTAAAGAATTGAAATTTTATGAAGTCCAGCATTTAAAAATAGCATGATTCCTAAAGGTTTGTCTTTTTTTTCCAGCCTGTGTTCTACATCTTCAGATCCTTTCATTTTAATATTGATCCAATCATAGGATATCATAGGTTCACTTTTTAACAAATTAACATGGATAAAGAATTAATAATTATATGCCACAATATAATCAACGTTTACGTGGAAATAAGCCCTACTCAACTCACTGAAACATTTATATTTAATAATTACATTTATTTTATTTCTAATTTTATTGTGGTTTTGTCTGTGATTGTTGAAATCTTCATTCTTATTTCGTATTCTCTTTTAAAGGCTGCATAAAATAAGTCTTTGGGTTGCTAAGATGAGCCAAAGTAAATAAATCTAACACTAATCTCTGTGGCTATCTCAAAGGTATAATAGTTGTAACCATCACTGGGAGTAATTATTCAGTGTTTATATAAATAATTTTAAATAGAACAAGTGTTCTCGTTAAGAATTATAGCTTAGTTGTAGGCACATCTTTTCTATGTACAAGTTCAATTTCTTGGTAAACTCTTGGTTTTAAAAAAAGCACCAAAATCCCTCACACCTAACTGAATCTCTAGAGAGGCTATTTTAATCTCAGTAAGTAGAATGTAGGCTGATACTCAACTGAACTGGCTCAAAGCAGAGCAGAATTCCTTTGTGTTGTTTTGGGAATGTCAGTTCAGGTTCTCTTTGCTATCCAAAGTATTCTTTGCTGGGCAATTGGGCTTTAGGATTATACACTCTACTAAAGCAAGGAAGCAGTCATATTTTTTCATAGAGGCCATTTTACTGTTTCCTCACAAACTTTTATTCAAGGACCTCTTACCCTACCCCTTACAGTCAAAATCTTTTTGAGGAAAATGGAACTCGGCTCCTGATGGATGAAGACATGTGATTCACTAAGTATTTCCCTGGCAGTAGCAGAGAAGTTTACGTATACTTACACATCTTCTGTTATATTTAAGGGGTATAGTAGATCCCTTTATCTTTATTATTTGTTGCCAGAACCAGAAGCTATACCTTTCCTATCTTATTTTTGTAGATTCTTTGGAAAACTTTTCTTTTGAAATATCTAATGGTTTAAGGTTATTTCTTGATGCTGAGAAACTTTAGTTACATTGTCCTGTTTTAAGCTTCTAACCATCTTTAAGCTACTGAGAGGGTGCAGTTTGGAGCAGTATCTAAACTTGGTAAAAAAGCAAATATAAACATTCCTAAAGGAATGCTGAATATTGACATGAAAATACATTAATAGTCTTACAGGAGAAAGTAGTATACGCTATACCGTATGTAAAGTTAATGAAAATAGGTTCATATTTTGTCATTATTGTGGCACTACTTCCAGTTTTGGCAGGAATCTGTTGATAAGCCACAAAGAAAGTAGTTATTTGATGAGGGGCTTAATACATGTAATTATGATATGGAAGAGAATCTTGTCTCTGTTCTTTTCTTTTTAATGTGGCTGAAGAGATATAGCTGAGAGGAGTATAATGTTATAAAAGATCTTTATTCATCTCTTTCAGTTTTCCAAGATTCTGTATTTTTAAAAAATTGTCCCATGCTACATAATTGCTACTTAACTCTGCCTGTGCTTCTTATTATTACTACTTCCTTAAATTTAAGAATAAATTTGGGGACCATTTTTATGTTGCCAAGACCTATAGGCAAAGAAGTGTTATAGAAGCTCCTCTTCTATATAGACATATGTAACTTTTCTGGAGTGATTTATGCAGCTAAATTAGGTGACCTTTCAAGTTCCAGATTTTTTGTGGTTGAACAGATTGTTGTTGATTGTTGATCTGTTTGACACAAGGTAAGGTCTCTGTAAAATTATTTCCTTGAAAGTTTAATGTGAAATCTAAATTAGGACCTATAATGAACCTAAAGGGCTCTCAAGATAGGAGTTGCATCTAATTTAGAAGGGGTAATATTTTAAAATCAATGTTTGGGTATGTGCACTATAAGAACATCAAAACTCATTCCTGCTTTCCCAGATAAGCTATAGCATGCTTGTATAGGCCGAACAGTAAACCATGCTTGTATAATCCAAGCAGTGGGTGTATTTTGAAAGATAGCATCTTAAACTAGCTGTCTTTTAAAATAATCTGCCATTCATAGCAGCAAAAGCTAATTGTCATGGTATTCAAAGTTTGCAAATCTCCACAATGATTAGATAAACTTGGAGTCTCAAGATCTACAGTATATTAGAGAATTTAAAGACAAGTAGAAATAAGTAGGAATGTACAGCTTGACTATTTGTAAAAATAACCTTTGATTTATATGAATGAAAACATAGGGCGAGAGGGAAGATAACAAAGGTTTTTTTTGAAGGCGGAGCAGAGAATTCTAAATAGAAAAGACACACATAGTCAGGAGTGGCAGGAATGAGCAAGGCTGAAGGTCAAATATGTTAATGAAATAAATAAAGTACCTGTATTTTTTGGAGTATAAGACACACTGGAGTATAAGACGCAACTTAGTTTTTGGGGAGGAAAATAAGAAAAAAGCTGATTGGGGTGGTAGATCTGCCTCCTGGAATACCCCCAATCAGCTGTTCCCAGAGGTGAATTTTAGCAGCAGGTTCCTTTGTTATGAGCTCTGTGCCTTGCTTTTTTTTCTGCTTCTGAAACTTCTGAAACTCTGTTTCAGAAAAAACTTTTTTTTTCTGCCTCTGAAAGCCTCCCAAATAGAGCTTTAGAAAAAAAGTCTCTGAGGCTTTTTTTCTGAAGCTCTGTTTGGAGACTCCTTGTTGAAAGAAAAGAATGCAAATGTTGATCAGCTGCTTAATATTAAAAAAATAAAAATAAAATCCAAGTTCATATTAATAGGCAATGCCAACCAGTGCAAATCTGCAGAGAAATTATAATAAATGCAGTAAATACTTTTTAAAAAATCTTTTAAAAAATAAAGTAATATGTCATTTATAACTGTCATCCTAAATGGTATCAACTGCTGATCATAATATACTTTATTAAGTTTATAAATGAACGCCAATGCAGTAATGAGACATGCCAAGTAATAATTTAGAAATTACGTTTGATTCTACTCCTGCTGTGGTCAGACAATTACCAATCTCATTGGCACTGTATTTGTACAGCAGAACTTTGCAGTATGAGCCTCTCTCCTGAATAATTAGGGCAATTAATCCTGTAGAAGGACAAATCAATAGTAAAAAAGAGAATCGGGGACACTGATCATCAAAATGATATCACCAGTGCCCCCGAATTCTATTGCCAATGTTAGACAGTTGCAAGCCCTCTCCTGCAGTGTATTTATATAATCTATTCCTAAGCAAACATAGATGGGTCTTTTCCTGAATCTGCTTTAGTGCCCTACTATCAGCTCTACTGGTGGGAAGATTTCATGGGATTCCTTATTTGCAGAAATTTTTCCCTTGTGGATCCAGGGAGATTGATATTCTCACTCATGTCGTCCTCATAGAGCCTCCTTTCTATTATGCCCCAAAACATGTTCTGATTACCCCAATCAATCCAAAATATGAGGATCACATAGGTCAGCAGAGCTGGCTGGGGAATTCTGGGAGTTGAAGTCCACACATCTTCCAGCGGGCAAAGTTGAGAAACACTGACATAGGTTAATGTTGTATTTATTATTTTTTTAAGGGATGCTAGCTCCACATTCTCATATCAGGTGGCCTAATAACTTTAACAAATACTACTATACAACTTTTTATTAGATAAGTTGTTTTATTGTCCTAATATTTTTTCTCTTCCCAGTAACAATTCTTTTTATTGCAAAGGCTGGTCAAAGACTATAATAAATATATTTGATTTGCTTATAAGTAAAGAGTAATGATTTTATAAAGCAAAAATATTGAATAATTTTACATTCTGCTTAGTCAATCTTTTTTTTAAATGACAGGTATACAGTAATAACAAAAGTGCAGCTTGATCATCTTCCAGAGTAAATGTTTAGAAGTAAGTTTCATTTACAGCACAAGAGTTTTAAATGTTTCCATGATCTATTTGCAAAGGAGAAATTGCTCTGATTATTTAGGGGGAAACTAACAGATCTGTAACCTCAAATTAAAAACTGTTTTTAGTTAGTTGAATCTCACTGCAGTAGTTATGCTTGAGACTAAGATGAAAATAGGCCTTAGGCAGATCCTAATGAAGCTATATCCCAAATTGAATTTGCAGTAACTCAAAAACAAAGCAGAATTGTCTACAAACGCTGATTAGTATCACAAGGCCTTATCTGTGAAATACGTGAACAATAACGTTGCTGTGATAATCATATGATTGTGAATAATGTATCTTCATGTTTTTTCTTGATTTCTTTGCTGTAGAAAGAACAGTTTTAAATTTTGCTAATTTATCAGTGAAATTGTCTGACTTTTCTGCCCTGTCTAACTCAGACAAATCTGAAAAATGCTAAAGACTCTGTAATTCCACCAAATTATGAAAATTGTCCAATATGTGCTACCTCACCAGAAAAGGAACTTTTTTTCCTCAGAGAAAATCAGCTAAATTACAATGCCTACATTTATTTATTCTGAAACTAAATAGGACATGTGACTGAAGTTTCTTTTATAAGCAGTATAGGAGTGGTTCTGGCAGTCGACAGCTATAGATATGAAATCTACAAAAGTTATATTTGGAATAGATGCTGCCATACTAATATTATATAAATTTCTCGCCATGTACATGTATACATCCAAACAGGACTGTGTTGTTTCTCTGTGTCATATAATATATGTGAGTATTTTGTATCTATTAATTTGTTTTGTGAGGTTTACATAGTGTATATTGGAGGTGGTGACCCTTTGAGAGCTGTATGCAATGAAATTTCATTTTAATGTATGCCGATTAGTGTACATTCAAAGTGACAAAGTTATTCTAAGTTCTAAAGTTCACATTGCTTCCAATAATTAGCAAGTCATCGTAGAGTTTTATTACGTGCTTTTAATAAGTAAATAATAAATCATTATCATACATAGACTTGTTTTCTTTGTAAGAAGGTAGTTCGTCTTTTTAGCAGGTAGCAGTCTCTCTTGATAAAACCCCTGCAATGGGACCAGGTGACAGGCAAGTTATGAAGTGGAGTGCTTTCCCTGCTCAAAATGCAGAAACAGGAATACCATCATCCATCCTCGGTACTTCATTATCATTGCCCAGAATCCTGCTCCCAAACCTAGGCAAAAAAGCTGCTATGTTGTACATGGTACTCTTTTCCCAGAAAAGCTCTTTGCCAGGGCACAGTAAAGCTTAAGAAACCTTGTCATATAAGATTACTGTGGAACAAAGATATTATAATAGTGAGATTGGAATTTACTATTGTAGATTCTAGTTTAGGATGCTCACTAAAGCATTAACAGTTGGCCTAATAAAGTATTCCTTTCTTAAAAGTTCTACAAGAATTTTGAGAGTTAATAACAGTCTACTAAGAATTAATTCAACACTAATAACACCTTTCCACATTATAATTTGTAGCCAAAAAAAGCAATTGCTTCCAAATGAGAAAAAAAACATGGATGTTATTTTTCTTACTTATTGCAGCAGGAAGTTAATTATAAAGTCGTTGCAGTATTGGTTTGCAAACTGCACATCAAAAGAGCAGAGGCAATAATGTTGGTGGAAACTTCCTGAATGGCAGTGTGGGTATTTCAATTTGTTTAAAAAAACTTTGAGAAAATTAATTTTACAGATTTTTAAACATTAAATTGAGTGAATCGCTGTAAATGTTGTATTGATATTAGTTATTGTCCTTCTCCTCTTCTCTTCCTTTGGGACTCCTTATTAGTCAAAGTGCCATTTTTTAATATTTCCTAAGTGCAGGGGACAGGACTTCTTCATGTTACTTTACAAAGCAGAATGTCAAATGTTGGTTGTATATAAATGATAATGTAGCAGTTTATAAATCTTCTCAAAAATATGCAGTGGAAAAATACATTGACATTATTGTCTAAAAAAGTCTATGTAAATGAGTTTGTGAGTTGGACTTGATCTGGAGGAGACTACCTTTATTAAAAGCAGGAAGCTATTACTGTGATTATGTAATAATTGAGACTATATCCATGAATAACTCGCCTACATTTTGGTAGTGATTATTATCCATCGTGGTTATCTTAATTAAACCTATAGCAAAATGTATTCACAAGAATTTAGTCAATAAGATGAACTTACATTTCCTCTCCTACTCTTTTTTACAGGAGACATGGAATGTGGGTTCGATTGCGGAAGGTAGTGATCTGGTTGTTGGGAATATACATAGCGATTCCATTTCTAGTTAAAATTTGTCCAGCTATTCAGGCAAAGCTTGTCTTCTTAAATTTTGGTAAGAATAAATGCTTCATTTAATATTTATTTTATCTTGACTCTATGCTAATATTTTAATTCAACATTAATAGGTCTTCATACCTTGTCAGCCCACCCTTTCTTTAAAGACTGATTTCTGTTTAGTTCCTTAAAAGTCAATGTCAGTACCCCACAAGAATCTTCGAAACTGCTGCCATCAAGCTGCCTTGGCTATAATAATTTTATTTTTTTGTTGGTAGAAAATCTAGTATATTGATACAGATATTTAATTTGAAGTCACATTTGACTTTTTTCAATTGTTCCTGCATATATTAAATCTTGTGTCACAATGCTCAGTTCAAAGTATGTGAGCTCTCAGTTTGTTGGTATCTGATTATATTTCATTATTTCTTTGTGAAGTGCTGATGAAGGAGAGGCTTGATACTGCTGCTTGCAATTTTGTTACTATTGGCATCTGCAGAGAATGTTCTAATACCAGACAGTGAACAAGCAATTGTTTCCTTTCAGCACTCCTCAAAAATATCCTTGCTGTGCTTGGTATGACTGTATTCTAATTATCATGTCTGCATATTATGTAGAATTTGCTGCTGACCTTGCAAAATGTTTTAGATGGGATGGGATAAAAAACCAAAGAGCATTACTCAATGAGCTGAAACTGTGCCCTACAAATTCTAGGATTTCCTAAATTAGTTTTAAAGATACAATCTATAATTGGCTGTTGGAACTAGGACAAACAGTAAACTGTATTGACGGTTAACAATTATAATTTAATAAGTATGTTTTAGAATATAGCAATAGAAGTTGGAAAACAAATTACAAACCAAAGAAGGTTAACTTCTAATTTTTTCCCAGATGAATAGCCAGAAAAAAACAGCAGAGAGTTATTGTACCTTAAAGGTACATATATTTAATCTAGCCTAATGTCTTAATTGGAGGCTTTTAACATTAACTGAGAATATACTGTACAAACTCATGGTTGGGAGCACATTTGGGAATAATGAACAATGATGTCAGAGGGAAATGACTATTAAAAATACCATTCGTTTCTTTCTGGCTTCTCTGTTTACTGTTCATGGCTTTGTATATTTACATGCCTCTGATGAAATGCATTGCAATTCATGCAGACCTAAGCCATTACACATTTGTGAATCTTTAAGGTGCGAGAAGACTTCAAATTTTTTCTGTATCTCTGACTAATGGAAATAATTTTAAAGACTCCTCCCCTCCTTGTTGACATTTAAACATGTCTAGTAATTTATAGCAAATTTAATTATGCATTGGGATGTATATTCTGTAGAAGTATTATTGTGCAAGCTTATGGTTGCTGGTTTTAATTACAGAAGATGATTATTTCAATCATCAGGTAAACAAAATGTAAAAGGAATGTTATTCTTCTATTTCAGTAAGAGTGCCCTATTTCATTGATTTGAAAAAACCCCAGGACCAAGGCTTAAACCATACCTGTAACTTCTATCTGCAGCCAGAGGAAGATGTAACTATTGGAGTTTGGTAAGGAATACTTTATTCCTCTCATTATACATTGGTGTCCTTTTATAATTAGAACAAAAGCTTTGCTTTTTTTAATGAATTTAGAAAAAAATATCCAATAATGTGATGTATATTGCAACTATGTGCAGTATTATGCTGAAGTCTATGCTTTAGATTCAACTTAAGAATAATGTAGTTTTAATATAAATCGTGTAGTTTTCTTTGAGCATGTGACTTTCTTTAGCCTCTGAGAACAAAGCATGGGAACAAGGAAGAAAAACATAACCCCGAGGATGACATGAATCATTGCTTAGTTGCAGATATATTTGCAGACGTAGCTTTCAGGTTTCATCTTTGTCTTCCTTGTTGTGTAGAAGGTATCCCAGATCTTTGATTATGTGCCATCAACTTGTTTTCAGCTTGTATTGACCACAAAGATAGATTGTCACCATGATGATCTGTCTCTAATATGGTCTTTTAGTTCTTCTAAATGATTCTCTCATCGACCCTGTAACTGAATCTATCCACCTTGCTGCTGGTCATTCTCTTTCTTTTTCCTTCCACCTTTCCCAGAATCAGGGCTTTCTCCAGAAAAATAAGACTTTTCATAATGTTCCAAAAGAGAATAATTTGAGCCTGGTCATTTGTGCTTCAAGTGAGAAAATCTTCTCGGTTGATTTATTTGATGACCCATTTGTTTATTTTTTTTGGCTGTTCCTGATATTTTCAGGAGTCTTCTCTAATACCAATGTTCAAAAGTGTCAATACTCTTCCTATTCTGCCTTTTCAGAGTCCAATTTTTACTGGTATAGAGTATCACAGAATAATAAGACTTGCACAATTTTGATTTTTGTAGGTGTAAGACATATCATGACATTTGAATATCTTTTCCAAGGTTTTTAGCCATGTGATATTGCTAGTTTGCAGCATGTTTCTTTACTAATTGTTCCTTTACTGTTGATGGTTAATTCTAAAAGGTAGAAGCTATCACCACCTTGATACCTTCATTAATGATTTGAATCCCAGTTTTTACTTTCTGATAACAGATGGACTAACAAATGTTTTTGCAGCATGATGCAGAATTCTGTCAGGTTCTGTCAGATGAAACTGATTATTAGGGAGCAGAATGAAAACTGGATAGCAGGTCCTTAGCAGATAGATAGAACAGATAACAAGAATAGACTCAGCAAATTGCTCTTGCAACCAAGCATTGTGGCTTATAGTATTCTTAATTAGGATGAAATTCTATCTTTTGAAGGATACTCAATTCTGTTCCCCCAACTAGCCTAATTTTTCATCGTTTCCTTTCATCTGTTTGGATTCATATTTATATTTTTCTTGTCTTCACCTCCTTATCATTTTACATTTTTTAAAGCAGTTTTATTCTTCTGTAATTATTTCATTTTTTATACTGGTGTCTAGTTTGGATAAATAGTTTTGCTTTTCCAATAGTATTTTTAATTGTTATATTTGAGGGATTCAGTCTGGACTTTTTCACCAAATAACTCGCATAATTTTATACTGCTCGGAGCAATGAGTCAATGGACAATAAAGCAATAGGAGAACCACCATTTGTTTAAATATGACTATAAAATACAAACAATAAAATAAAAGAATGATGTGATATAAAATATCCAAACCTTTGCCATAATGAATTAATCATGTTCTTTCTAACAATAAAGTTATGATTGTGATGAGCAATGGGCCGAGACTTTTGCAATTTAGAGGAAAAGTAGGATTGTTATGTTATTATCTAATTTTTACATCTCTTGAACAGTAAAGTCTAAAAGAACAATGATAGGCAAGTGCACACTGATGGTCCACTCTATATAAGTAAACAAAATGCCCAGGGGCACTCATATGAGGAAAATGTATCGGGCTTTTTATCTTAGAAAAAAGATAAGTAAGAAGATGGAATGACATGATAAAGGTATACAAAATTAATTTTTGTGCATAGGGAGAAAAAGTATTTACCTTTCTTAACAGACTAGATCAGGATCCTTCGTTTAAGATTAAAAATATGAAATTGAGAATTTTTTTTAAAAAGACCTTTTCTCTCATAGTTAACTGAAGTTGCTAATTCAAGATTTGAGGAGTTTTTAAAAGGAGATTAAAAATATGAATGCTCAGGTTTTATTTAATTGATTGCAGTTTTAGTGGTAGTATGTTCCTCAAGACTAGTTGTTAGGGAGCATTTTGTTGTGACCTTTCACGTAATCTACACTGTTTTTATGCTCTTAGAAGATTTTTGAAAGTCTAAGCATGAAGTAGAACTGAGTAACAACTCATAATGCTAATCCAGCATTCTACTAGTAGAAGTAAAGTCAGTTTCAAAACTGACTTGCAACTTCTTGTTTCTATTTTAGTCTGTTTATAACCACTTGTCAGATTTCTTTTAACAACAGTCCAGACTGGAAAAACACAGCAAAGGAGCAATTCTTTTTGAGTTTTGGATTAATAAGATTTATTTTTTAAAAGGTTGAAATGATAATAAAAGAATCGTGGCAAATAATTTGCTTTTAGATATGGAGTTTAAAAGCTATTCAGAACCATTAATTTCAGGCTTTCTTCTTGTACTTTTAGCATAACAAAGAGAATACAAGTTCCTTTGAGAAGTAAACCAAAAGCTCTTAAGTTTTCTGTACATAATGATTATTAGACACATTGTCAGCATGAGAATTCTCTCTGCAGCAGTTATATCTAAATCTATCCCGTTGTCTTTTGAATATTGTAAGATTGTTGAAGAATTGGAATGGGATACCTTTGTCCTAAAATGACTCATGTGCTGCTACTCATGATAGGTTGTGTTTACAGATATCCAGGATTGCATTGTTCTGTATTTTACTCTCAGCCCCACCTTCATGTCTCTTGATCTACTATATGAAAGTGATTTTCATAGTTGTAGAACAATGATTTTAAAGTATTGATTAGGTAAACATGACATTGAAATAGTATTTTAAAATGAGTAGTGTCCACTTTCACTTTTAAAAGTATCAAAATTGTTGTTTAATATTCCTTTGTTTTCAACTTGTAGAAATAAGAGCCAGTTTGGTGAAATACTGAGGAACTTCAGTGTTATAGTAACAATTTACAAATTGCTGATTGCATCAGCTTGGTGGGAAGAATGCTGATAATTAACAGGATCCCAATAGACACAGACAAATTTAACTCTTTCTCCCTGGTATAATCCTAAAGAAAACCCATTTTTAGAAGTTTGTACTGCTAGACTTTCCCCATGGAAAGTAAGAAGGAGTTACCATCCAGGCTGATTCTGAATTTATGAATTCCATGTAAAGCAAGTTAGATAGTTGGTTCTCGGTATGTGTATTTTTTCTTTATTGATCTTTTTAGATGTGTGGAATATAAATAGATTTGCTTGCAATAATCGTAAGGCTTGAAAACTGGGGCTGTAAATAAAATATAATAAAGCAGTGTCTCCAAATTCTTTAATTTCAAAGGTTATTTTCAAATTTGTATTGAACTGCTGTTCCCTTGCTAAATCTTTGGCATTCATCTTCATGTATCTGTGCTATTGACTACACACTTAATTTATTCTGAACCATAATTTTGATTTTAAAAGCCATACTTAGTTAATATAATAAAATAGGGTAAAAAATACAGAATATCAATCATCTCTTTTCCCAAGTATGGCAGGGAAGGAAGCAGATGTTTGCTGAGAATTGTTCTTATCCTTCTTTGTTAGATTGCTTGCACTCTTTTTCCAAAAGAAAACTGAATTAGTTATGCTAGTGTAAACTAAATAGGCTTCTAATGTACTGTATTTGCATCCTATTTACTTTCAAATATTCATATACCAGCAATATACATAGACGGCAGCTTTGGTCACAGCTAATTAAGTTATTTAGTGTAAAATTAAAATATATGTAGTAGCTCATGGATAAGTATTTAAATCACTGCCATTGCAAGGCTGTTGAAACAGACAATCTTGACATGCATTTAATTTTATGCAGTTAACTGCCTTTCATTTTCAACTTCTGTATTGTTCTGTAATTTGATGAGCACTTCTTGCAATGTAATGTTAATGTCAGCAGTATCCATTGCAAATGGATCCACTGTCCAGGCCAGAATATCTAGTCCTTCCAAATTCTTTGAAATCAAATGCTGGTGGTCAAGTATGCAGTAAAAACAAAAGGCTTCTAGCACAGCATGTTTAAAAAATGCAATATATTTTCTGTGTACCTGTCATGGAAGCTATAATGTTGTCAAGAGAGATCATTCTTATTGAAATAACTCTTCTTCAAAAATTGTTTTCCCTTTAGTATCTGTTTTAAACTTTCAAGTGAAAAGCATTTCTTCTCTGAATTTGTCATTGACCAAATATCTTACATAAGCCAGCAGTATTGTTGTGATATCTGGTAAACATGCTTCACCAATTTGCAGACTAAACTCAATTTTTAACTGGGATGCTGGGAACCTATGATCAACAAGACAGTATTTGTATTACTATACAGTTTCTGTGCCTCCCCTTTACATATTTTTTACTTGTAGTTCCCTTGAAATATCATATGGTCCTCAGTTCAGAACAGCTGAATTAAAACTCTAGAAATTCTGGAAGGAATTGCTTAAGATTCAGCACATAACCAGTTGTTAATGATTTGTATACTAATTCTAAATATTTATAATGTATTGCATATTTGTAGACTTCTGAAGCAGGGAAGTTACTAAGATAGAATGAAAATATGCAAGGAAACAATGAAATTCTTGTTACCATTTTTTTTAGGCACACAGTTCCCACATTTTTATGGAAAGATGCTAAAGGGAAGGACCAACTGTGGTACGAGGATATTTTGGGTTCCAATAACCCTGTAATCCTTTATTTGCATGGAAATGCAGGGACTAGGTAAGCAAAACACAAAAATAAAAATAATGCCCATAATTTAAATCTATTCTAGGCTCCAAACAGGGAAGTTTGGAATGTTCATGCTGAAGCCAGTATATGTTTTGTTTACTGTAGCTGATTTTTAAATACATTTCTCTTACTGTCTTTTCATCAGATCTGATGGTATTGTATCACCGTTTAGATCCCAAGATAGACAACTGTGATTGAGAGCAGCAGCAGAGCAGGCCTCTTTGATTAATGTTTTCAGTAACTAGGAGTTCCTTTGATTAATGTTTCTAATTCTTGGAGGAACAAAGAAAGTTATGTACAACCTGATAAGAGAACTGGTTTAAACCTTTGAAAGGCACTGATTTGAAATTTAGTTACTTGCAAACTCAAAATGTGAGACACACATCTCCTGAATGTGAAGATGAGCATTAACAAGATTATAGAATAGAATAAATCTTTATTGTCATTGTCATTATACTAAGAATATTATGGGATCCTATGGAATGTTACATGCTACATATTAGTTATGAGCATGTGTGCTGTATCAGAGATGCGTCAAATGAAAAAATTCATTCCAAACTCAATATGTTTGAACTGTATATAAAGTGATTTTCTGCCTTTGTAAACTGCTCCTTCCCTCTCTTGAGTGAGGCATCTTTCCTTACTTGTGTATATAAATAGATTTTAATCTACCTTTCCGGCTTGAGTTCTGTTAGGGCAAGGGACATCGATCTAATAGATTTGCTGGCATTTACGGCTAACATGATGAATGTTTTGGATCTCAATACCACTGTACATTGTTCCACAAATTTGAATGCATATTTATTGTGCAGTTGTTTAGATATTCCAAATAAGGAAACATTCAATATGATAAATGCAGAAACTATGTTCATTCTTCACTCTTCTTAGTAACATGTCCTTTGGCATAAGTATTAGCTTTTAAGTTTCTTATAACCAGCTAAAAGGCCTTCTATTCTTGCTTTTAAAAAAACTACCGTACTTCCTTGCAGAGCTCTTCTAGTTCAGAAATATTCCTTAGTCTCTGTACACTATATGTTTTATATATCTGAGATCAGCTTACAGATTTTCAGTATTCTGGATCTGAAGTCTAGGGACTATGAAGGCCATTTTGATTTCTGAGGAAGTGGCTGACTTCTGAATAGACATGAATAATACTATCATGTAAATTCCAATTAACATTGCTTCTCCTCTAGCAAGTGGTCAAGACTTAAGTACGGTAAGGATTTATTGAAATCAGTGGCTCTTAAACTACTTCTAACAAATAGGTTTTTCGTTAAAAGCCAGCTCATTTTTATGCTGACACTAGAAAATTATGTAACACAATGTTTTATATTAATTTTAACTTTACTTTCCCAACATTTCTTAACAGAGGAGGGGATCATCGTGTGGAACTTTACAAGGTAGGAATTGCAGTGTTGTTAATCATATGTTCTGAATACTGTTATTCAGTATTTAATATTATTAACAGCAACATGTACCTGTATTTGTACCTGAGTCCTCTGGGGGAAGAGCGGCATAGAAATTAAATAAATAAAAACATTTGTTTTCCATATTTTATATGTGGGGAAACATTTATTTATTTCATTTATATGCCATCCATTTCCCTGATAAGATGAAATAAATAAGAATAAGAAATATAAACAGAAGGTACTT
Organism: Grayia smithii; assembly: GCA_032468115.1. Classification (NCBI taxonomy): domain Eukaryota; kingdom Metazoa; phylum Chordata; class Lepidosauria; order Squamata; family Grayiidae; genus Grayia; species Grayia smithii. The sequence goes on from JANHFM010004042.1 coordinate 18,635, forward strand.
AGAACTGTGCAATACTGAACAACATCAAATCATATTGTAAACCTTTTATGAACTGTTCCATTGCACACCGCAATGAAGGATTGCATCTTGAATAATTTCTACTCTCCATTAAAAATGAGAACCATGTACTGTATATTGCCACGTCAAAGTGAAGGAATTTGTTAACATGTAGTGATTATTATTTTAAAAGTTTCTTAAACTTATTTGGAGTTGCTTATCTTCCCTTACAGGTTTTAAGTTTTCTTGGTTACCATGTAGTCACATTTGATTATAGAGGTAAGATTCTTTGACTACATTGTTATTCTGAAATGTCGTTTTGTTCCCAAATATGGGTGGCTGTTTTGTTTTAACCAACCTATTGGCTATTTCTTGAATTTCATTAACCACATAATTTGCAAGAGTTTGTGTGTTTTATTAATTCCCCAAATTACGGTGCATGGTCTGTTAATATTCATTAATTCCCCATTTTTATAAATTAAATTGTAAATAAATTATAAATATGTTACAGAATGTTTACAAATGAATTGTTTAGTTTAAACAGGAGTGTGCAAAATGTTGGATCTCAAATGAAAAACTTCACAAAATAACCTATTTTGAAGCTGCTATTTTGAATGTGAAACAGGAAATTCTGAGCCCAAAACAACTTTTTGAACTCAGAAAAGTTCTGCTCCCAGCTCAAAACACTCCAGAAGGGTTGAAACAGTCCATTTAATAGCATAGCAGCAGCTTTACAACCCATAGATTGTTTTATGGAATTGTACAAAGTTTCATGCTTGAAAATAGTTTAAAATGATATTTTTGCTTTCAAACAGTTATTCTAACTACTTAGTGAGCAGTGGATCATGTGCCAACCAGGGGTGAAATCTAAATTTTGTTACTACCGGTTCTGTGGGCGTGGCTTGGTGGGCATGGCAAAGGAAGGATACTGCAAAATCTTCATTCTTACCCCCCTCCAGGGGAAATTTCCATTCCCACCCCACTCCAGA
>JANHFM010004042.1:19720-32068 GCA_032468115.1 Grayia smithii
GTTCTCCAAACTGCTCAAAATTTCTGCTACCGGTTCTCCAGAACCTGTCAGAACCTGCTGGATTTCACCCCTGGTGCCAACCCTTAAAAAATGTTACTTTCTCTAACACATTTTGACTGAGTACTTTTGGAATATTTTATACTTTCATAGATTGATCTTCCCATTAATGTCTAATGACAACTTTACTTGAATGAGTTCAGTTGTGTCTTTGCTAAAATAAGGAACTATTGTGAACTGAACAGTACAACAAAAAGTTGTAAATATTTGAGGGACCATCTCTTGCCGGTCACATCTGCCTGTCCCATCAGAGCGGGGAGGCAGGGAATGTTGCGGGTCCCATCCCTGGGGGAGATACACCTGGTGGGACCCAGAAGAAGGGCCTTCTCCGTGGTGGCTCCCTCTCTCTGGAACATCATTCCCACAGAAATTAGAATGGCTCTCACTCTAATACTCTTCCGGAAGGTGTTGAAGACCTGGTTCTGCCAGCGGGCCTGGGGAACCCAGGGTGGGATAGAGCCCATTAAATGGCTTATGTGATCTGTCGCCGGGGCTGGGGAGTTGGAGGTGGGGGATGATTTTTTATATTTTTTATATGATTTTTATATTGTACTATATTAATTTATTTTATTCTTTTTGTTAATTTTTATAGTTTTAAATATAGCTGGCAATATAAATTCAATCAATCAATTGATCGATAAATAAATACATTTCCACAATTTCCAGATGCATGAACGTTCTTCATGCAGTATGTCTTGCCTTTCTGAAATTAAATCAGCTAACAATAACAATAAAAATACAAAAAAAGTTTTGTATGGATAAAAGCCTCGTACTCAATCTGCTAACAAGTGAACCTCATTATTGCTTAAAACAGAAGATAATCTTAGATTTCCTAAAAATCTGTAGGCTCGAATGTGAAAAAGTAGCATAGGAAGCGTCTGGTTCCTAAAGTAGGGCATTTGCTACTTCAATATAATGTTGAATATTTTTTTCTGCCAGGAAGAATCAGGCCATAGAGGGACACAACAGTCTATTTGAATTTTCTTGAGCAGTAATTAATTAAAAAAAACCCTTTTTTTAATGAACTTTAAATTTGCTTTGCAGTTTTCATAAGATAAAGGTTTTTTTTATTTTAGTTCAGCTTGTAAGTCAGTTCCATTTCTCATACTCAAATGTTTGAAAAGCAGATATTCCCAGAAATTTTACTGCAATTGAAGATCATATTTTTAATGTGACTCCCCTCCCCCATATGACACTTTTTAGATGTGTTGAGATGGCAATTCCCACAATTCCTATTCAGTATTCTTAGCTGGGAGTGTGTGTGTTGAGGGGGGAGTATTGTAGGAATTGGGATTTAAAGAATTCCAAGATGCTTTAGGTCCAATGCAGGGGTAAAATTCAGCTGGTTCTATCTGGCTCAGGCGAACAGATAGCAGCGGCTGTGGGAGGCTCCGCCCACCCACGTGGATGTCATGATGTCACTTTTTTGTGACGATTTTAAGCCTCTGCACATGCACAGAAGGCTTTGTGCATGCTCAGAAGGCTTTGCACATGCACAGATGTTGCGCGCACACATTTGCAAACCGGTAGGGAAGGCAAGTGATTTCACCCCTGGTCCAATGAAAGTGGAACCAGCATAGCTGGCAGGTAACAGTTTGTTTTCATATGGTAGTTTTTTAAATGCAGAAAATTTATCCTGTAATGGCACCTCCCCCCCATCCCTCCCCCCCAAGAATCCTTAAAATCTGTTTGGAGATATTAGGGATATTAGGGATATTATCTCTCAAAAAGTTTTTGCTGTAGCTTTGAGATGATGTAAAAGAAATTGTCCCACCCAATTCTATTAGCAAAACCAGTCTGATCAGTGAGAAAAGTCTCCTTGAAAAGTTCAAGGCATACTGGAATCCAATTGAATATGCTACAACTGCTACAACTTTAGTTCCTGCATGATGTCAACTTCATTTTATTTTATTGTGTATTTTAGCCTGTTCCAAGTAAATGAAAGGTAATTGAGAATTTACCTATTCATTTCCAATGTCCTGACTCATTGTACTCTTTGGTCTATAGTTGAAACATGAAGCCAAACCCTATATCTTGATTAGCAGCTTAAAGTATGATTTTCGGAATATTTATTTTTATCTCTTTCAGGATGGGGAGACTCTATAGGCACTCCCTCAGAAAGTGGGATGACCTATGATGCTCTTCATGTATTTGACTGGATAAAAGCAAGAAGTGGAGACAATCCAGTTTATATATGGGGACACTCCTTGGGCACTGGGTAAACATTTATTTTCCAGATGATCTAAGCAAAATTTTAGAATAATATTAGTGGCATTATTTAAGATTTACATTCTGCTGGCAGAAGTATCCCCAAGGCTCCACACAAAATGTTCCTGCCACAGGAAAGTGGATAATGGCAGACTAAACTGAATACTTTTGGAATATTTTGTACTTTCATAGATTGATCTTCCCATTAATGTCTTTGCTTCAAAGACATTAATGAAAGCTATATCTTTGCTGATATTAGGATCCTTTTGCTTATTCAGCCTTCTATCCTTCTAAGGTTAGTAAAATTAGGACCCCTATTTTGGGGGGCAATATACTGACTCTATAAACCACTTAGAGAGTTCTGCACTGTGAAGCGGTATATAAGTCTAAGTGCTATTGCTAAGTGCTATTGCTATAACTTTTCCTAATGAGCTTAGAAGTGCATGTGCTGTAGCTATTGTCTCTGTAGTTCCTTTCCTATTACACATGTTTGAACTCCATTCTCAGTGCAGATGCTGCCAAAGACACTGGTAAATTCAAAACTTCATCGTTATTGTTAGTAGTCAAAGGAGACCGAAGGAGCTGGAGGAAATTGATTTTTCAGAGTTTAAATGGAAAAATATGCAAAAAAATATTTCATTTTAAGAGGAGATAGAGCCACTTCTAATAGAATTATGCTCATTAAAAATAATAAGAAATGTAACCAGTAAATACCCTTTTTAAAGATTTAGATTCTTTTAGGTTTTAGGTTAAACATCCCATATGTAGTGGTTTCTCCTTGTGTTATTTAATGATAAATATGTTGGATTCCCCCCCCCCCACACAGACACACACGCCCCAGGGCCAGGAAGTTGGAGTTAAATTGCCTTTCAGTGTATACAAGGACCCTTCTATTCACAAAAGGACTGTTTTAAGTTTTAAGCTAAGAGGAAGTCATAAGCATTTAGATTTATACAAATGCTTCTTTAGATTGAAAAATAAAAGATGAATATCATTCAGGCACCTTAGATTTCAGGTTATACATTTTTTGATTAACTTTGCAGTACAAATGTTGAGCAATAGTTTACTATTTACTGCTTTAATTTCTACTGGAGCAATGTATGAAACTGATCTGATGAATAGTGTTTTAGTAACAATCTATGAATGCTCTTTATACTTTAATTTAGATGAGAGAGAGAGAGCTTTTATTTATGTCATGGCCTCATATTAAAAGTTCCACATTCTATCCCCCCAGAGGAGGGACTATTTCAGTCTATGCTTCTGGAATTTTACACATTGCTGGTTTCTTATGGTCAAGTGATGTATCAAACCTTAATGTTTTATGACATGTTTTTCAGAGCAGGAGGTAAGATAAATGGGATAGAGTTGTAAAGAAGAGAATTAGGTGAGAGCTCTCTGTAATCAACTCTTAACTCTGTTTTGCTTCTAGAGTTGCAACCAATCTAGTAAGACGTCTTTGTGAAAGAGGTAAGGTGGCTTTTTCTACATGATGTTATCAAAGAGCATTTGATATCTTCCATATTTTCTCTTGCCTTTGAGAAGAGTTTAGATAGGCCAGTATTTAGCAGTAAAACTCCCTTTTTATTATAATGCCAGAGTGAGATAATGACTCCATCATGGTGTGCAGTTTTTTGCAGGCCAGGTTTTGCACTTGACTGTTGATAGGCATGCCAGGACCAATTGGAAGAGAAGGCTGGAAAAACGAATGTTTTATTTAAATTTGATTAACCAGCTTGTTATACATTTCATAGTTTTCTTCTCTCATATGTAATTTGATAATGTTCGAAGTTCTATGGAGTCTGTACTTGCCTCCAGTTTTTAGCAGCTGCAAAGAGCCCCTTTACTCAGCTCTTCTGTGATGGGTGGATTTGCCTAACACTTTTCAATTCTAATAGAGAAGTTAACTGCATTTGTATCTTCAAAAGATAAGTCCAGTTGTTCAGCCTGTGATATTTTGTTTTAGAGGTTTTTAATGCTATCAAAGTTCACGATATCACACTCCCCTGAAATCTTTTAAAGTCAGAGCTTATTCATTTCAGATGAACTGCCTTGGTAATAATACATACTGCTTCATCCATACAGTAATTGAAAATAATGGCACATTTTTGAACACCGGAAAGTATTCTTGCAATCAGTCTCTATGTATAGTTCCATCTCTGGATTTGCATTTCTCTGCACTACTCAGATGCCCTTCAAGGTGGATGTAAGACATATTTTTGTAAGGATGCACCAATAGTTCGGCTGAAATGGATAATGCTCTTTATTTTTCAGAAACTCCCCCAGATGCCCTGATATTAGAATCACCTTTTACAAACATACGTGAAGAAGCAAAAAGTCACCCTTTTTCAGTTGTAAGTACAGATTTACATACTAAAATTCCCATTTTATTGTCATATTTAGGTTTACTTGAGAATTTTCACCATATCCAATAAGGAACATATATCAAGACTTTTTGTTTCATTTTTCCCCATACATGCAAAGTATTATTTCCTCTGCCATTTGCTTTTCCAGCCCAGAAAAATTGAAATAGTTCCATGTATGAAGTGGTTATAATCAGAATAAAAATCTGTGTGAGATTTCTGATAGTATAGTTGTAGGTAATTGGCTTTCTTTGGAATGAAGTCATTTGGAAAGGAGAGTAGGAATATATGATAAGCATTAACATTTTGGAGATATGCTTCAATATTTCTACATTTTTCAAATTCATAGCCAGAAGGAATATGCATTGAAGGAGTTACAGATACATTCTGTATGAATATACTGGAACTTATAAGAGAGTGTTACTTTGTACTTTGAACAGACTTTGAAACATTAGCTAACCTCCTAAATAATGTTAGTCCTAATGAACCCCTAACCTCGTAGTTCACCAGAAACTAAAATGCATCTTCCAGTGTAGCACCTTGTAAGAAGGACTCTGCTGAAAGTAGAGATGCTGCCAAGATCAATGCTAACATTCTTAGAATAACTGGTGCTATTTAAAAACCCTGTCTGATGTAATCATTAGAGTTCTACCTCTGGACTTAGTTGGAGGAATTACATGTTTCTACTTAAAGTTCTTTTTCCAGTTATAATGAATTAGTGCTCTATGGTCAGTCAGAGTAGAACTAAAGCATGGAAGAAAAAGCTGCCTCTTCTTATCACACTGGTCAGTTTTCAAAAAACATAGCTTTTTTTTCTCAAAAGGCACTTTACAAACAGAATGAATCCCCCAATAAAGATAATGTATTTAATCTTAACCTTAGAAGAAAGAGTTGTAATCTTTCCTCCCTTTTTCCTCCTCCTGTTGCACTGAAGGACCTACGGTAATATGATCCCAAGAAATATTTCCTTCACTGCTACAAGAGAATAAAATTATCTTCAAATTCAGTTTAACTCCTGGTAATTTCATGGATATGTCCATTTAATTGGACATATGGGTTTGCCATTACCATCCTCCAGAATGTCTGGTTTTTTAAAAAATGTCCCAGACTAGCCTACAGCCATGATATTTCTTCTAAGCTTATGTCCAGGTAGTAAATAGGCTTGACCCTGCCAAGGTCAGCCTAGTTCTACCACTTGCTACATAAGCACAAAAAATAGGATAAGAATTCCTTCCCCTCCCATAAGACTAAGTAACCTCAAGAAATGTGGGCCTGTCTAATGAAATAACATAAAATCAAAATTTTGATGTAGGCTTTATTTTCAAATTTTTATTTTGATAAAAATACTTACACTTCATATGACATTTTTGTACTTTTAAAAAATTATATACTGTCCTGAATTATTTGAAAGGGCAGCTATATACTTATATATATATACACTATATACTCTGTAAGATACATTGCATGATAATGTTACCTAGCTGGGTAATGAAACACCTGCAAGAAAACAATTAAGCTTAAAGAGCACCAAGTATCCTTCAATAAAATAGATCATTATGCTTTTTGTTTTGATATTACTATCATTCAGTTGACCAGTATATGCCAAGTTGTTGCTAAAGGAATATACCTTAACAATTTTTCTAAAGGTGGAAGAATAGGGTCCAAATGTAAAGAATCAATTCAGCCTAATAGATAGATCTCAGCAAATGTGGGTATCTTCAGACGGGACTGTCCTGTAGATCTTAAAATATCTGTATAGGTTTATAATGGGAGAGATGCCCCCAACACATTATCAAGCCTTAAAACTTTTAGCACTCTGTTAAATTAAATTGTCAGTTGAAAGAGTTAAACATGGCTATCAAGTGAACTCATTGTTATGCATTAGTTACCAATAGCATTAGTTAGCAAACTAATAGCCATATTTTACCAATTTAGCTTTCAGGCACTTTGCAAAGTGAGCCTATGTAGAATGTACTGCTGTACAGGTAATCCTTATTTAATAACCATTCATTCAATGACTATTCATATTTACAAGAGCACTGAATGAATGGTACTTATGACCAGCGTCAAAGTTGCAATCATTGCAACACCCTTGTGATCAAAATTTAGGCACTTGGCAAGCCACCACATTTATGACTGCAGCATGTGCTTCAACTCCCCCCCCTCACCTCCCTATTTCTCCTAACTGCCTTATTGGCTGCCTTGCACTCCACTGTCCCTGCTGCCCTCACCACTTGACACTCCTCCTTGCACTCCTCTGTCCTGCACTCTGCTATCCCTGCAGCCTCCTGCTGCCCCAACTGACCTTCGCCTTCCTTGCAAGGCTACTGTGACACCTTGCAGCTGGGCGTACCTTGTCAGCAGCAGGAGAAAGAAGATGGCAGAGGTCAGCTAGGGTGGGGTGGTGGTGGTGGTGGAGTCCTGGGCAGACAGAAAGGCTGAGGTGGCAGGAATTAGAAGCTGAGGTGAGCCAGGCAGGGCAAGCTTGCTGGGCCAGACCAGAGAGGAGGCAGTGAGACAGGAGAAACATGAGGTCTCAAGTAATGACTGCAGATTATCAGGACTACCATAGCTTAACTGGTACAGTCATATAAAGTTTTATCTAACAACTTTTTCACTTAGCAGCAGAAATTCTGGTCCCAATTTAGGGCCAATGAGTAATGATTACCTAAGGTGAAATTGGGATATAAACAAGGCATGAAAAATTGGTAACCAGAACAATGTTGTGTTTATGAATTCTTAAATTACACTTCTTATACTCCTGTATGCCTGTACCATAAATAGAAGATTTGCCTGTGACATCTTGCAAACTTTTTCCAGATATATAGATATTTCCCAGGATTTGACTGGTTTTTCCTTGACCCTATCACATCAAGTGGAATAAAGTTTGCCAACGATGAGAAGTAAGTAAATAAAATACCTATTTATTCCCTCCTCCACCACTTGCTGGTTGAGGTTTTCAGTGGCAGGAAAAAAAAATATTCTGAAAGGCTGACACAGAATTTATTGTGCCATGGATGAACCCATCTCTGCTTTTCCAGGTCAGCTACCTTGGCCTCAGGAAAATGTACATTTTTCAGAAAAAGCCAGCAGTTCATTGTAACAAAGAAAAACATTCTGTCTAGCAGAGATACAGCCTTTTGGATAGTTGTTTCTTTGGAAAGTTAAGATTTGTATTCTTTCATGCTATTGCATTTTTAATTGCAGCGTATTTTATTTTAACTATTTTTTCATGAATGTAATTGCACAGATGCAAATAATCTGCATTGGGAGACTTGTGAAACTACTTATTTTTTCAAATCCTCAAAAAAGTTAAATAAAATAATGTGCAGAAACATAAAATTCTGTGATTCTGAACTTTCCAACAGTTAACCTTGAATAAAGTCATAGGTATTCAATTTTTTTCACATGTTTAAAATATACCTGATTGTTTGGTGTGTGGTTTCTTGACAGTGTGAAGCACATTTCATGTTCTCTGCTTGTCCTTCATGCTGAAGATGATCCTGTGGTTCCATTTCATCTTGGAAAAAAGGTGCTGCTTCATTTTTTTTAACTCTTGCCCTGCTATAACTTTATAAATATCCTGAAAGAGCTAGAATAGTAACAGGGTTTGAATGATAGTAATTTAATTTCTGTGGGGCAAATCACTGATAATACATCAAACCTTGACTGCTGCTGTTGGAAGCAATGCATTTTCAGAGAGTGTTGGTGGAGACAAATAACTTAACTCTGTCTTATTTGCCTTTTATATTGTCAAGGAAACTACTTCAAAAATGTGTTTTCATTCAAGTATCAGTTATCCTAGATGAATTAAAAAAGCATGGACCTATCTGTATACTCCTCCTTGATAATCCTTCTGCTCCTTCTTATTCTAACATCCAAAGCTGCAGCCTTGTCTGTCATTCTATAATCCCAAAGCAATCTTTTTCTCTATTATTTTTCCATCTCTGCACAATAGCCTTTAAAGTTACTGAGAATGAGATGGTATAGTGCAGGGCTGTCAAAACTCGTGGGCTGGATGCATCATGCACTGACCACACCCACACCCAGTTTAGTGAAGGTGGAAAAAAAGTCCTGATAATGTCACATGATGCCGTTGTGATGACACAAGTTTGACACTTTTGGTATAGTGTCTTCCACTGAGGGGTTATTAGAGAAGAATGTGAAATACAGTGTGACATGTACATGGTTTTATATTCGCCTGTAATCTGGAGTTATTGCCATGACTTGGTTTTAGTCATCATTGTTGGAATTGGTGAAATGGGAGCTGACAGCTGTCCTGTATCTAGAGAAAGAAACAGTTAAGTCTGTGCAGTCAAAGAAGAATGAAAAGGCAAGAAAATGTATACAAGGGAAAAATTGAACTTTAGTTTTAACTCAGTGCCTGTCATACGTATTAGGCAATAATTTTTATCATTCAATGGCCTTTGGCCAGGATGACTAGTTTGTTTGTTTATCGTATTTATATAGTCACTGATCTCACGAATTTTTGGCACTGAGCAGCATACACAGTAAAGAAAAGATAATAAAGAACTAACAATTAAAAGTTGAACCATTAAAACATAATCAAAATATATTTTCATTGTAACAGTGTATTAGTGCCATTTACTGACTCTGTAAACTGCTTAGAGAGGGCTGTAGAGCACTGTAAAGTGGTATTTTGATTAATGCTAAGGGACCCTTTTTCTGTAATTTCAACTTTTGTTGAATTTCTTAGGTCCAAAGATTTGTACATTACAGCAAGTCCCCAGCTTAAGAACACCCTGGTTTTAGGGTGATCCATAGTTAAGAATGGGGTCTATGGTAGCAAACTTAAATACACAATGGTTTAACTTAATTACACAATACTACAGTATTATACAATAGTACTGTTCCAGCTTACATACAAATTCAACTTAATAGTTGAATAGACCTGGGAAATGGAACTCATTCTTAAACTGGGAACTATATGTACTATCTTCTATTTAATTTTAATATGGTGAAAGCATTTACTTTTAAATATCTTCACAGCTATACAACATTGCTGCCCCATCTCGGAACTTTCGTGATTACAAAGTACAGTTTGTTCCATTTCACAAAGAGCTAGGATTCAGGCATAAATACATCTACAAGAGCCCAGAACTACCTCGAATATTACGGTAATTAAAGGGATAATTCATATGTACTGGGGTGAACTGGTTGGCAGTTCTAGCAGATGTAGTCTGCTAGACTTCTGAAGGGTAATTTATCCAATGGTATTGGAATTTGTATTACAGGGATATAAGAGGGAGATACTTTGGAATATTTTGACATTGTTTTTATGACATGAATGTTTAGCAGAAGGAGTAGAAGAATTTGTGTGTCTGCTTCCCTTCTTGTGATCTGTCAGTTTATATCATATTTTTGTGTTAGAGCAAGTCAAATTCTTGGTAATAATCCCTGAACCTTTAGTGTCGAGATGAAGTATCTGGTCTTTTATTTTTAATCTTGTTAGATGTAGACCCCTGGTTTTCCCCCTAGACTGCTTTATTTATGTTCCAGGGTCTTCCTAGCTATGTAAAGGCAAACAACTCCTACAAGAGTTTACTGTTAAAAAAGATCAGGTCACAGATTTGATAAGCTGTTTGCGTATTCCCCTTCTCACAGCATTTAAAAAAAACCCTACCATTGAGCCACCCAGGAAAGGAAGTAGTACAGTGCAGCAGTATGCTGACAGATATGGGGAAAAGAGGAAATGGATGAACCTAAAAGAGCAAAATATTTGACACAATAAACAGCTGGGTTTTTTTTTCCTTCTTAGGGAATTCCTGGGAAAATCTGCACATCATCATCACTGAAGACTTTAACATGTTACATTTAAAATCATACCATCTTTGAAAAAGAAAAAAAAAAGTCTGCTATTATTGAAACCCAAGCACTGGATATGCCACTGATTCTGGCTTCAGTTCTAAAAGATTCCTTGAAATCCTAAGTTTTGGGACAGTAGATATGAAGAATGAATGTAATTGGCTTCTTGTGTCTTTTCCCCCACTAAAGAATGAGGGAGCAAAATGTTGGAACAATTAAGTTCAAGCACAATAAAGACGTTATAACCGCCCTGCCGCCACCCCTGCTTTCTCCCAGAAATTATAAACATTCTCACAATATTGTGCCGGATTGTTACAACAGCTCTTTACAAGACAAAAGAACTTGCACTGTAAAACATAGCTGGACTATAGTTATCTGCAAAAATGTAATTCTTACAACTTTTCAGTGCTATCTATTTTTTTTTTGAGCTGCAGGTTTTCTTCTAGAATTTAGTTTGGTAAGGGATATTTTTCTCCTGTAACTTGCAGAAGATAATGTGGATTTTAAATTAATTTTAGAAACCAGAGACAAACAGATACACAAGGCAACATTTTAGAATGAATTGAAGGATGACTCACTTTTTTTAAAAAAGGTGCCTGTTTGATGATTATAATTTAACAGTGGTCAGTTTTCCCTTTATTGCTTTGCTTTCAACTGTCCCAGACAAGAAATACACACAAAAAAATTATTATACCTCGGTCTATAGACATGCATCCATGCTGAAATTTTGCCTCTATTTTTCAAACCATTTTCTTTTGATGTGCATATCCCTTAAGTGAAGTACATCATATTAATTAAATATTATCCTTGGAAGTTGTTTGGAGTAACTTTTCTGTTAACAGATGTCATTAAGTTTAGACTTGTGGGAGAATGTGTGTTCGCTGTGGTAAAAATGTCTTCCAGTCTCTTCTAATCATAGAGAGAAATACAAGCACTTTGGGAGTGAAAAAGAAATGATACCATTTTAAATAATTGTGATTCTTCAGACATCCCAGCCTAACCATTTCCTTCAAAATGCTCAGGTACGTTAGAGGTGGTCAAAAGTTTCCTTTTTAAATACAAGGGAAACAAATTAACCTTTTGATTTCTTTTGATGTGTATTTTCTTTGAGAATAAAACTCATTCGGAATTCTCAGCAGTGAAATTATAGTTTCACATGAAATGCTGAAATATCACCCAAGTCAACCAAAGGTATTGAAAGTGACACATTCTTATGTTAACAGTACTTCATCCCTGATCATTCAAATAATTACTTTCTACTATAAAAAGTGAAGGTTGTTTTTAGTTTGCTATGTATGTCATTAAAACCTGTGATGTATGAAATCTACCTTACTGGCTTTAAATGTTCCCTTCAGTTAACACAAGGTATGAATAAATATTTTTTTTCTGTTATTATATTAAAATTACACTTTCTATACTGAATTGAGCAGACAATGTAATAACTAGTTTTAACAAATACAGAATCTGGCTTTCATATACTGCTTTTGAGACCGACCAAATCTTTTATTTTATGAAAACTTAGTCCCTTATCCCAGTTATGGCTTAATCAATAGCAACGCTGTGCATTGCTTCTATTTTGATTGGAAAGAGGTGACCCGTTAAAGCCTCTATGAGTTTTGCAAGGGAGGTTTCTGCTGCCACCATATTATTCTGGAAGCAGAAATGGCTTCTTGACTGAGCTGAATACTGGGGCCACATTCGTAGTGCTACGCATTCCATACCATTTCTTCCAGATGAAATCATGGCTTTAATAAATGAAGATATGTATAAGCCTCCCACATGCACATAAGTGTTTTGCTTTTTATATATGATGATACAAGCCAGAAATGTCAGTGAACCATAGTTTGGGTTGAGAAACTATAGCTCAGTGATGGCAAACCATTCTGCCAGGGAGGGA
>JANHFM010004042.1:32080-48722 GCA_032468115.1 Grayia smithii
CAACTTCTGGTCCCACCACCCCCGAGGCCCTCCGGAGGCAGGAAAGTTTGTTTCCTTACTTCCAGTGGGCCCAGAAGGCTCGTAAAACAGCTGGAGCTGAGCTGGCGTGCCCTCCAGTATGGCTACGTGTGCCACCTGTGACACACGTGCCATAGGTTCACCATCATGGCTATAGCTAGTATGTTTCAAATGACATGAATTATGAAGCCATTGTTTAAAGATGGATTCTATATCCTAGCTTATTGGACACCAATAACGCTGATTCCTAATTGGGATGTTGTAAGAGGCTATGGTTTACTGAGACTTGTTGATTTGATCACATGGAGGAGGAACAAAGTGATTATTCATGAGTACACAACATTCCAGTGTAACTTTGTTTATTATTCTGGGACATGATCATCCAAACACTGCCATGTGATTACCAAAATCCATTTTTGAGATTTGAAAAATCTACGTCTCTTATGACAAAAAGGATAGCATGGATGTTCATTTACCAGTCATCTTCAACTTGGGAATCTTCCATATAAGCTGAGACTTCAGTTCTAAATTAACTAAGATTGGAAGAGGCTGTATATTAGGGAGGACACTAGAGAAGGCTGATATTTTGCTATTTGCACATACTTTGTTTTGCTAACAAAATTCAGCGCAGGCGTGGCATGCTGAGCAATTAGAACAAAGTGAATTATGAGCCAGTGTGACTGATGGGCTTAAGCAGATCGCTTTACAGTGACCCCTCTTTTTCTAAAGTTGGCCCTGAAATATGTCATGTCTTAAAATATTCAATATTGGGCACAATAGACTAGATACCAATGTTCAAAAAAGTTTTTTAGTCTGAAAGATATAGCAGGTATTACTAATATTGTCTGTATATTACTTTTTTTGGCATGTATCAAAAAACTTATAGATTCATTCTGCATTCTTTTCTTTGCATTGAGACTTCCTGCAGTTATCTATCAGTTTTGATTCACAATAACTTGCAAAAGATTTGTGCCACATAAAATTTCATCATTTCTCCCCTCATTTAGGATTATTACATTTAAGAAAGGCAAAAATTCTGTTTCAGCTCTTTTGAGAAAATCAAGATAATGTTCTGTGTAGCACTGCTCCTGCTGTCACTACTTTAGTATTGATAAAAGTACAGACTAATGTGGCAATGTCTACTCTACCAGTGCAACAAAAACTATATTCCAAAGCATGCACAATGCTATTTGTTCTGACACGTTTCAATTGTTAGGCCAGTAATATGCATTGAAATTGAAATGTTTATCTAAAACAGTGTGTAGTTTTAATAAAAAATGATTTTGACTTCTTTCGGAGGTAGCTTTGTTTTGTTTAGTATAAATCATGGACTGCTGGCATTTATGCTCATATCCAAGAAATTGTAAGAAAGAATTTAAAATAGTGAATATTGATTGGGATTCAAACAACTACAGATAAGTGCACATTCTGCTACTCAAAGAATTCCTTATGTTGTGAGGTGCTCTGACTAATGTAGGAACACTTTATTTCATTTTTTTTTCCAGAGGAAATATACTATGTAATTTGTGAGTTACATTGTGCCCAATAACTTGACAATTTTTCTATGACCAATTTTGCACATTCAGTGAGTTAACATTTCGATCTGTTTGTTTAAAAGTACTGCTTACAGTAGATGTCCTTCAGGTGTTCGATATTCTCTATAAATGTGTGTAGAATTTTCATATTTGTCATGAGCTCTTCCAGAAAATCTTGGATGTTGGTTATATAAAAGACAGCCAAGAACAAGCATTAATGTAAGTTAAAAACTGGAAGTTACTGAATGTACAGGAAACAAAATGTGAATATTTAAATAATGAAACAAAAACACAAACAGAATGCTGGCAAGGAAAAGCATTACATGGTCAATTTCTACAAAAGATTGAGGGGAAAGTGATAAAGACAAAACCTTGGCAGTGGCTTATAACTAGAACATTAAAAAAAGAAACTGAAGGACTCGAGGAAGCTATTCAAACTAATGCAATTAAGGCCAGAATTGAAAAATTATTCAATGATTTAAAGTACAAATTGTGCAAAGAACCAGAAGAAACAGTAGAAAAGGGGTGTCAAACTGGTGGCCCATGGCCTGGATATGTCATGCAGGCCACGCCCACCCCAACTCCACAAATGGCAAAAACGTGAAGCATCATATGACGGCAACATGATGCGGCAAGTTTGTCACCTGTGCAGTAGAACATTTACTTTGTGCAAAAAGATCAAACAAACTAACAATGACATAATCGCCAAATGATTCACTCGAACATCTGTAAAAAAAATTACTTATCACTAATGAAAAATTGGTCAGAATTTAAAATTGAAGAATAGTTGAGAATGAGCAGGTTGTGGGATTTTGGGATTTCTGAATACAAACTGATAAAAGTCTTGGCACATAACACACATACACACTAGTTTTAACTCTGGTTGAAAATAGCAAAGTGTTCATAATTGATGTGACAATACGAGGGATAGTAAATTAGAACACAAAGAATTGGAAAATATCACAATGAATCAAGATCCGATATTCAAAATTGAAAGTTTATGGCATAATCATTCATGGTGGTCCCAGTGGTTATCGCTATACTGGATGTCATAGCAAAAATGTTAGGCACTTAGGAAATCTGGCATTGACAAATTTCCACCTGACAATTACAAAAAGTCTCACTGCTTAGATCCACATATATACTATACCAATATATGACTACATCCTAAGTTCTTGGAAAGAATGTGATGTATATGAAGACCTACGCAGTAGTCCTACGACCTGCAGTTCAGCAGATCGAATCTCATCGGCTCAAGGTTGACTCAGCCTTCCATCCTTCCAAGGTGGGTAAAATGAGGACCCAGACTGTTGGCGGCAATATACTAACTCTGTAAACGGCTTAGAGAGGACTGTAAAAGAACTATGAAGCGGTATATAAATCTAAGTGCTATTGCTATTGCTACACCAGCTAACGTTCAGTCAGCTCTGACTTCACATTGTTGTGTATATATTGTTTCTTAAGAATTATTGTTTTTGTAATTTTTACGCCATTCCATGGATCAACTACTATGGCCTTAAGAAAAACAAAATTACTTTGCAATTATCTGTCTGGACTGGCTCCACCAGTTATAAAAAGGCACCACTACCCAGAAACACTGCTTCAGGCTTCTATGGCACAGGACACAAAAAAAGGGAATTTGCTCAAATTTCTCATGAACTTCCCTTGTGATGGTGAACAGAAGCACATAATGTAGGAGCTGGAAGGAATCTTAGATTATTGTCCATCCCCTTAATGCAGTCAACTTTCATTTGAAAACTGAAAACGTGTGCAAACCATCCACCTGATGGTTTCTTGGCTGAAATAATTTAATTTATTGTTGCTCAGTTGCATTTTTATTTATACTGTTGTTTATTGTTTTTGGCTGGCTATATAATTCAAAGAAATAGGATATAATTGTAAATAAAATAGGTGATAATTTAAAGTAAACTGAGTTGTTAAAGGAACATCAATTACTGATCTATTCACAGGACAGCTCTGGAGATTGAAACACAGGATCTCCCTGAATTAAAAAAAAAAAGTTGGGAGTCTTCTCAACTAAACTCAGGACAGTATCATCCTAAAGTGACAAGTGCCTTCCAGGACATTTAGGAGAGTGGCCAGTTGTTATAAAATGCAATTTTACTTCAAGTAAACTAATCAAAGTATCTGTGGCTAAAGCTAGCTATATTTCATATATGTATGGTACCTTACAGGAGTAAGTCTGGTGATCACATTTTCATCATACTACCTTTAAAACCCAACTATATTTCTTTTTCTAATTAATTGTATTGTCCCTCAAGACTAATTTTTCTCATGATGAGTGGCTTAAAATATGTGGCATGGATCCAGTTTGTAAAAATAGAAACCAGAGGTTTCATTCTTACTTGCCCCGGATTCTCACTCAGTTTGTAAAACTCACTAGAGAAACTTGGTTCAATCATATTCTCACAGGATAATCTACTTCACAGAATAATTTTGATAACAATATAGAGGAATAGTTATACTAGCTTTAAAATATTCTGCAGTTTTGTGACTTGTAAGATACCTAACCATACAATATAAAATTCCAGTTATTGTTCAACTATGTAAACTAACTTGCAATCCTTGCAGGGATACCTTCCCCATGCCTCTGTTGTGAACATTGAACCTAAGCATGGCTATTTTACAAGTCCAGGGTGAATATGTTGGGCTTTTCAGTTACATCTCAGTCATAAATGCTATATTAGATATTTTAGAGACTGGCAGTTGGGAGCCCAACTTCAGTTGGGATTGTGGCATCAGAGATGATTCCAACCCCTCCTCATCACTCTAATTGGAATGGACCACTTTTCAGGATCCAATCTGGGTCGGTCACTGGGACTACAGTCTTCCAAGCTTTTGGACTCATGCTGGAGCCCATCCTCAGGGAATTTCCATCTACCAGAATGTGTACTAGAGAGAAGTTCCCCAAGGATGGGCTCCAGCAGAAGTTCAAAATGCTGGAAAGACTAAACCTCTGATCCCGGTGACCAACCCAGATTGGATCCTGCAACATTATCCTGGGACATGTATATTTGCCTTCATTTGCAGACCACTTTTGCTATGCCTACTATTTGCTGTGGGAGGAGAGAGTTTAGAAAGAAACTACTTAAGGGACCAAGTGTTTTAACATCATCCATGGACAGTGCAGCTCTAGTACTCTGAGTAAATAAGAGAGCTCCCACCATTCCGAACTGACCGAGACTATGAGTTATTTACTCAAGCCAAGCCATATAATGGAATTTTTGCTTTGGTTTTGGACCTCAATCTTGTAGCTATTACTTCATATTTATTACACTGATTTTAATAATATGGCCATTTTGTAATTTCATTCCAAAATAAAAAGTAAAACAAGTGCAATGTTCATGGAAGTTTAATGTTTTGAAAACACGGGAGAATAACAGTACTATATCTTATAAGCACACCACACACATTAAAACAAACTCAAAATTAGTTTTATAAATGACATGATTGTGACAAATACATTTATTTAGCAAGCACAGTAAATTTGCTAATTTGCTTGCTTCAGCCTCCTGCCTGGCTAGTTGTTGCTTGAAGAGATATCCTCTCTGAAGTCAGTGTTGCTCACAATAGGTTTACAGACCATTAAGAAAAATAATCAGGAATAGAACAACACATTCTTAAGAGTGTAATGCAAAATACATGTGAGATGGGAATGCTTGCAAACATGCAATATTTTATGCACAAATTTCAAGACATGATGAGACTTCCTCAGCAGAAACCTGTGATTCTTTACTTAGATTTAAATAACAACAACACAGTCCACACTATTTAGGGAAAAATGTTCTGTATATGCTGAAAAGATTAAATCAACTTTGTTTCCTTATTTGAAGCATTTCATGGCATTAAAATGAATCATGGGAACACCGAGCTGTAATCAGCCTAAAAACAATTCATATCGAAGAAAAGTTTAGCAGCATTCCTTTAACACAATATTGTGTTCCCTGGAATTCGTCCATTATATATATTCTGCCTTTGACAAAAACATAGTAAATGGATTTGTACCCAGCCAATATCCAGAATCTATGAGCTTCAAACTAGGAATGCCCAATCGATTTTCTTCAATTTGGGAATAAATTGACTATGCAATGGAAGGCAAGTAGAATGGTTATTTACTAAGAGCAACAACCAAATAAATCTAATAGGTACAATGTGTTGTGGAGATTAGCCCTTGTCTTAAATGCACTTAAGGACAGCTTTCATGGGCAGCCAGATGACAACATATAGTGAATTTTTCAATGTTTTTTCTAGAGAGC
Organism: Grayia smithii; assembly: GCA_032468115.1. Taxonomy (NCBI): domain Eukaryota; kingdom Metazoa; phylum Chordata; class Lepidosauria; order Squamata; family Grayiidae; genus Grayia; species Grayia smithii. Next base: position 37,911 of record JANHFM010004042.1, read on the forward strand.
TTTCATATTCAATGACTTCTTAGTTGTGAACCTGCTATCTAACTGCACAATTTTAATTCTTAAAACAAGGTGACATCATTTTTTACATCAGCCAACAAGAAAGGATAGACTTTTTGAGCTTATATAAACATACTTAAGTGTTTAGTGAGAAAATGTCGATTCAAACCTTCAGCCTGTTAAAGGCTAACTTTTAATTGTCAGTATTTTAAAGCTTTTCCCTGATTATGCTGATTTATTCTTATTTTCTGCGACTGGTCAAGAAATTGCTCAATCCAATTACAGTAAACTGCATTCCTTTCATCTTTAGTAAGACATAAATATCACTGCTTATTAAAGAGTAACACTGGTGGGATTAGGACCAGGCTAGCTAAAGAACTATTACAATGAATTTGGGATACTGATATATTTATTTTAGTAAACTGATGAGGGAATGTCATCCCTTAAAGTAGGCCCTGCTTGATTCTGTATTTGCAATGCTATAAAAGTCAGATTAGGCCCCAACTGATAATATCCAAGGAAGAATCCAAAAGGCTATATAAATATTTCTATCTGTATTTGTTTTATAAGACAAGTGATTTGAACTTTTACTTGTCAGCATGAGAAAAATGTGCAAGAACCAAGGATTTAAGCAAATTCATAGTTTTGTAGAATTATTTCTTTCTATTGATTAATGTACTGGACGATCTTTCTTGCTTTTTCTTTACCTGACTGGCTTCTAGATAAAGTGCTGCATTTGTAATTATTTGAGTATATAATCTACTCAAGATACATCAGAATATTTTAAATAATGTCCAAATGACTACTTTATTCATTTGGAGCATGTTGCCCTTCATGATTAAGGACAAGAGGAACTTATATCTGAGAAACAGGAAATATCTATAAGTGCTAATTAAGATGGTTTGACTCTAGCAAGCAGGAATCTGCAAGGGTTAAAAAAGCAAGGCTTCCTAGTACTGAGGCAACACAATGGTATGGGCTTTTCATGATCAAAGTTAAGATACTCTATGATAGGCATTTTCAAACAGTAAATTAGGCAAACTCTTTGGGAATTCCTCTTAGTCAATCAGGGGTGGCAGAGTGCTCTTGCCAATCTCTGGTTAATCATCTTTCATTAATGCATGGGCATTCTAGAACACAACTTAGAATGACACGGATATGATGGTATCACTATGAAAACCAAGTACTCCTTCACAATTAACATTCTGAAAATAATTACTACTCTATAGAGTAAAATTGTAGCCATATTGGTATAATCTCAATTTATAAACCCAGATTGGTAGGAATTATTTCTCTGCTACTATTGCTACAATCAGACCAAACAGATTCCAATTAATCACAGATTCCAATTTCTGTGAGCTAAGAAATGAGGGTTAGTAGTTTTGGAACAAGCTACAATTGTAAATTAATCTTAAACTGTGGTTTAACTTGCTTGTGCTTGTGCTAAGAATCTTTTTAGTTTGGCGGAGTCTGGAAGTTACAATTGTATAAGTACAGCTATATACCACAAAAAGCAAATTAAAAAAAACCTGAACATGTGAATAACATACTTACAAACATCTTGAGTTAATAAGTTATAAAACCACAAAGTTCATCTGAAATGAGGTACTATAGCTGTAAACATACCAATATACTCTATAATATACTTATATGTTGCATAAACTTGGAAGAACTGAACTTTTAGTAGTTATTTAGTGAATTATGGCCTACACAAAATAGAAAACCATATATTATATTTCAATTTCATCCACTTTGGTTAGACAAAAATGCAGCAGACTGATATAAAATAAATATCAGTTTTGCTTTCACAATTTGCTGTTTTCTGGAATAATGCAAGCATTGAAATTTTGTTTCTTTATGGCTCTTGAAATTTATGAAATTATTGTGTTTCATGCCATTCCAATAGATTGATATGGGTATTTTGACTAGTCCTGGATAGCGGAAAGGATCTCTTAGCGGTGGCACAGTGGTTAGAATGCAGTACTGCAGGCTACTTCTGTTGACTGCCGGCTGCCTGCAATTTGGCAGATCAAATCTCACCAGGCTCAAAGTTGACTCAGCCTTCCATCCTTTCGAGGTCGGTAAAATGAAGACCCATATTGTTGAGGGCAATATGCTGGCTCTGTAAACCGCTAAGAGAGGGCTGTAAAGTACTGTGAAGCGGTATAAAAATCTGCCATTGACTGATGGATATTGATCTGCCTCAGCTGTGTCCTAACTTCTTAACAGGTTATCACAGTGTCAGCTCTGACAAAACTGTCACTTGTTCTTGACAAAGTCTTTCTCCTGTTAAGTGAGGGGTGCTATTATTGCATGCCTATTTGCTGTCTGTTCAGAAAACTGTGGTCACTATCTCCTACATTTGATAGATGAAGTTGTATTGCTCATCCGTGTGGGGCGACCCTAAAAATTAATCTAGGGAGAGGCAGAGATTAGGCAGCTGATTCTGGCCTCCTGCTTCTATATAACTCCTTGACAGTGGGGAGTTGCTACCACAGGATATTTGGAGGGCATCAGCTTAGAGAAGGAATACTTTGTAGATTATATTCATTATTTCTTTGACCTAGTATTAGATTGATAATGCCTCTACTAAGAAGTCTGAAAAGGAAAACAGCATGTTTGTTTAATGTTTTGGTTCTGGAAACTTATAGGCTATACATTCATTTCCATTCTGGTCATTTATAAATAAAGTTGCCATTTAAGGATTGATTGGGCTCTAAAATATAGTCAATTTCCTCAGCATTTGTAAAAAAGAAAAAATATTTATTTAGCAACCCAGGCTAGAAGACCTGATAGATCCCAAAATTGCCTGAAATTAAAATTCATGTGGTTTCCCAATATACTTTTAAAATACTAAAAATGTGACCTCTAGAGCTAACACTGACTCAAGAAAAATCTCCGGATGGAGTGGTTTCAATATGAGAAGTGAGAGATATTTCAGTGTCTGCTCTTTATATAAGATTGTTTTAAATAATCCATATAACTGCACAATTTGAAACATACAGATAAAGTCTAGTTCCTAAAGCAAAGCTTAGCAATCTACCATGAGGCTAAGCAAATGTCTTATTTACTGCCACTTGCTCTGAAAATTATCCAGAATCCAGCAGATCACAAAATATGCCCTAATTAAGTCAATAATTTGACTTAATTTGGGCTGACTGGGCAGTCCCAATGCATCTTGAGGGCACCAGACTGGATGCTAACTTTATGAATCACAGGTTGTTCAGGAATTCTCATTTTAGAGGAAAGCAAAGAGGTTCTTTGGTGCCTTTAACCCACTCAGAACTCCATGTCCCTATAGGAAAAGTATCCTGATTTTTCCATTTGTGATAACTGGTCACTTAAAATGATTCTGGATTAAAAAGAGCTGTCTGGGAGATTAGCAATGGTTCTCCTAATGAGCATAGGTGTAGAAGGGAGGGGAAGAGGGACAAGAAATAAAATGTGTGTCAGAATTCTAAATCCACAACTGGACATTTGTGTTAGTCATCAGAATACAAGTACCTAAGAGCAATTTTTGTGTCAGGATGCCATCAGCTATGTGTCATTTTGATGCAACCTCAGTTTGCTGCAGACAGTATTGCAATTAAGACAGAGAAGTGACTTCAAGATAAGTTATGTGGAAAACTTCTCCTTTGTTACAGAAGGCTTCCAGTCTAGCTTCTATTCCAGAAGGCAACACTTATTATCCCTGTGAAATCACGTTTTCCATTCAGTTCTGGACTTTGTAGGCACCTTTTGACTGACCACTTGGGAAATGCCATAGGAATTAATGAGTTTGGGGGCTTGAGGAGCCCCTCAGCATATAATGCATGGATACATATAAACCACATTGGTCTACTGGATTTTTAAAAGAGGGCAAAATTAGAACACCTTTTTTTTGCCTCAACTTTCTGTTTCAGATATTGAATCTTATTACAGCCTATACGTTTTGGTCAACTATTTCTTACTACTTGAAGCACCAGCTGCTCTCATTTCAGCTATATGCTTATAAAGATGAAATAAGCCAAAGTGTGGTAAAATACATGATTGAATTCATCTGCAGAAAAGTCACAGGGAAGCAGGTATGTCTTAGCAGCAGCAGCAGCAGCAGGAAGCCCATCAGGGTAATTTCATGCACCTTCTAGTGGCAGATTTACTCCCTAGGTATGTTTGGAGGTGGAATTTTCACAGCAGAAGGTTCCACTCCCCAGATCTCTCTGGCATATTCAGTAATTGTCCTGTCACTGGAAAACTTGCCAGAGCATGCAATGTTCTTAATTACCTTTTTAGTCCATTCCCTAGGATTCTAAGAAGAAATAAGAAAGAGATTATTAGGCTGATATTGTCAGAGCTTTAATAGTGGAAAGATCATTTGTTATTTATTGGACAGCTAGTTCTTCCAGAAGTGATGAATTCAGAACTAGAATTCAGAACTTTCAGTTTCTTGGAGCTGCAATAAACTTTAACTGTGGTTTCTCCTGTTTGTTCTCTCCTTATTATTGTTGTCTCTTCTCCCCCAACCTGTTTTAATTGATTGGAAATTTGAATTCCCCATTCCAGATAAATGATCTTCACTACTGCCATCCAATCTACATTTAACCGCTTAAAAAAATCCTTACATTTCATATACGGTAGTTACCATGTTTTCCCGAAAATAATATCCGATCTTAATTTTTTTGCCTCCAAAAGAGGCACTAGGTCTTATTTTCGAGGGATGTCTTCCACTGTCTCACCTTACTGCAGTGGCACTGACAGCCCACCCATCAGGAGCCCATGTGGCTGCTGTCAGCCCACTTCTTCTGTGGCTGCTTGCATGCAGTGCCTGACCTCCATTTTGCCAGGAAAGGCCTCTGCAGCTGAGAAACGAGCTCCGTATTGACGCACACAGCATCCCCTGGCCTTGTTTCCTCTCAGAGGGCTTCAGGAAAGCCATGTTTATCAATCTGGAGCTCATTTCTTGGCTGCAGAGGCCTTTCCTGATGGCCTCTGACAGTGAAACAGAATCCAGGGGTGACACGTGCAATCGGCAGCAAGCGGCTACAGAAGAAGTTAGCTGGCAAGGAGAGGCAGGGGTTGGGATGTGCAAGGCCTGGCTGTAACTGTCCACAGGTAAGCAGCTCCACCACCACCCTGCCCCATCCTTACCCTAACTTGATTTTTATCCATGAGCCGCGCCCTACCTTGTGCAACCAGGTGCAACAGTGGGCGGGGTCTTAACTAGAGTTTATTTTAGGGGGTAGGGCTTATATTGGGTGCACGGGTAAAAATCAAGCTAGGTCTTATTTTGGGGGAAACACAATAGGTATCTTTCGGAACTCAGGGCCCAACAACATCCACTCAAGGATAAAGTTACCTTGATACACTCTTACTCTAATGTGGTACATGCTACTAGGAGGCCTTGCTCACTCATGTTTTGGGCACTTTCCAGATGTGATGGAATATACACCTGGAGTATTAGTGGATAGGAATTTTGGCAATTTGGAACTTTCCCAGAGAGAGGCCCAGTTAAGAGTCTGCACAGTCCTGAGCTGGATGGGAATGGGGTAGGGAGAAGTTCAAAGTAGCCATATGCTAGAATTTCTCAGGATATATCTAATAGGTTATATTAGATAGCTTTAATTAAGCAAGATCCTGTCCATTAGGTGGAAGCAAACAAAAGATTAGACTCAAATGGATTTTGCTGTTGACACAGCTAGACCACTGAAAAATGCCTTACATGGGGATGCCCTGAAGAGTGCTTGGAAATTACAAACAGCCCATAATGTAGCAGAAGGGGCAATACTCGGTTTGTCTCAATTGTCTACATTGTACCACTGTCATGTGAGATGCACTGGCTCCCAGTTTCTTTCAGGTGCAATTCAAGATGCTGGTTACATGGCAGAGGGCCAGGGGATAATTTCTCCCCAAGGGTTTCATTTCCCACCAAGCCAGATAGACTGGGCTCCAAGTCCCTTGCCATTAATGTTGCCATCTAGTGGGAACAAGAAATATGTCCCTTCTGTAAGGCCCCTGCCCTGTGGGACACCTTCCCACTCAGGATCTGACAGCCCTCTTTAATTTTTTGGAAAGTCGGAAAGCGTCGGCAGTTTCCCTAAGTGCTGGAATAAGATATGGCAGTTATGCTAATGTACGTATGATACATATGTACATTCTGACTGCCCTTTTTCAGCATTGGGCTCACTCTTGGATACCAGGAGCCCTAGTTATAATTTCCAGGTATTCCATGAAGAAACCTTTCTTATCATTTTGCAATTAGTTCAAACTATGAGGAAAGTCTCTATCTTACCATGTATAGTTGGTCCACTTGCCCTTGACATTTGATGTAGGCTTCATAATCAGCAAATACTTTAAACCTAAACAAAGTAAATGCAACCATGAATTCCATTTATTTTGTTAACTCAGAGTCTTAAAGAATCATTGGGTAAATAAATATAATGTTGTAGCCGTGCTTTAAATAAGGCAAGTTTGGATGTGCTTTTCTTTTCCCTTTGAGTAGTTTAAGTGAGACTCTCTCCTATGTAACATAATTTCAAAGGACTTTTTCTGTTGTGGTTCCCTCTCTGAGGAAGCCTTAAGTCAGGATTGCTTAAGATAACCTTCTTATTTCATTAGTTGACCAATTTCACTGCCTTTTCTCTCTCTAAATTTTAAGTACCTTTTAAGAATAAAAATATATCCAAAGAATGGCCTGATCATCACTTGGTTAGACTACAGTAATGTGCTGTATTGCCTTTGGAAGTGACTTGAAAGCTACAGCTGATTCAAAATATGTCAGCAAGGCTCTTGACATGCTAACTCTTTGAGAGTAGAATTATACCTATCCTGAAGTTTCTGCATTGGCTGCTGGCTTGCTTCTGAGCCCAATTCACAGCAAAAGGGAATAAGCCAGGATCTGTATGTTATCAATAAAGAGTGTGTCATGTCCCATCCTGGGTTTACAATATATAGTAGTCTTCCCCAATATGGTATGCCTCAGATGAGGAACTGCAGTTCTTGTATCTTTCAGCAAGTATGGTGATTAATGTTATGGCTGTTGGACGTTATATTTGAACCCACGCTGAGGACATTAAAGAAAAGTCCATTGTAAAAGCACACCATTGCTGCCTCTTACCTGTCATGATACATCAACATGCTGACAACATCGTGGAAACAAGTAGGATCATTTGGTGAGAAGAAGCCACTGTTTATTTGATCAATAACTTGCTTGAGCTCTGGAATCCTGTCGTAGTATTCCTTAGCAGTGTACCTGAACAAGAAAATTAGGGATATCCTTAACCTTTTCTGCTTCTATTATTATTTATTTCTTGCATTTATATCCCACCTCTTCTCTTGCAATACAAGGTGACATACACAAGGGTTTCCACAGTGAGTTAAGACTGGCTGAAAGTGAGTGCCATGTAGTTAAGCAGAGACTGCTCCATCATCAAGGGGTACATTAGTTCAACACTTTAGCCACTACATCATATTGACTGTAGGACAATACTCACCCAAGCAGCCTAAATTATAGGTGAGTTGGAAATAATACAGAAGACAGACTTAAGATGTCAAATTAAAAGGCTGTTGGTATATATTACTGTAATTCTTAATAAAGGTATGATCAGTATTGGATCTTATACAATTTATGAAGAGTAATTTATGGAAAGTGCACATTTCAAAAATGTTCTTATTTTTGATGAGTATGTAAGCTCTGTTCCATGCTGCAGCAAATTCTTCTTTTATTAATATAAATGGATAATGAGTGTTTTGTCATAACGTATAACCCAATCTTCCTTCGACAAGGCTACTCCATTTCCTGCAGCATTTTTCAATGACTGAATTTTCTAATAAGCTTTCCTCATAATCAGAGATATTGACCATAAGTAATTCTAATTGAGAGAATTCAGAGAAGAAAAATGGCCTCTTAAGGAGCTCAGATCTCTCCTGATTGCTCTGCTTGCTAGACGCGATAAAGAAGTCTCCTTGTCAAAATAGAAACTAAATTCTGGCTAATTCCTCTAAAGCAGGGGTGTCAAACACGCAGCCTGCACATCAAATTCGGCCTGTGATAGGCCCAGAGTTGTCCGATGGGTCTGTCCGCAGATGGCAAGGGACCAGCCCATGCCTCCCTGCCCACCCAGTTGGCCACGATGACCAGGCCACGCCCACCCTGGTCCCCCAAGGGCAAACAAATTCCTGATACAGCCCGCGATGGGATTGAATTTGACACCCCTGCTCTAAGGTGAAGCATCATTGCATTTATTTTAATATTTCTTTTTTGTGTATTTATTGATGTACATATTAAATTGTGAGCCGCCCTGAGTCCTTCGGGAGAAGGGCGGCATATAAATGCAATAAACATTAAACATTAAACAAACATTCATCCTGAGGAAGCTCAGGAGAAGTTTCCTGTTGGTCCAAAGAATCAATCACATGTCCATAGGCTGTTTCTATGGCCTGTTCATGGTGAAAAGTTTATTTACAAACCCTTTCTTATCCATTGCTTCTACGTCATCCACCCGCATGCCAAAAATGAACAGATTATCTTCTCCAGCTTCTTCAGCCATTTCCACATTGGCCCCATCCATGGTCCCAATAGTGAGGGCTCCATTCAGCATGAATTTCATGTTTCCCGTCCCTGAAGCTTCAGTCCCAGCCGTAGATATCTGTTCAGATAGATCTGCAGCAGGAATCACTGGGATAGATTGGGAAAAGAGAAACAGGTAAGATTATATTCTTTTCCTCTGTAAACAAACCATTTTTCTACACTTGACATGAGCAAACTTTGTGTGCTCTTCACTGATGCATACAGGACTGCACTTATACCTCTGCATTTAGAAGGGGTATATTTTCTTGCACAAGAGCCAGTCAGCCATGGATCACAGTATGCAACTCTTTAGATGTAACTTCCAACAACCCAGTCAGCACAGCCATAAACAAGGTACGCAAGAAAAGAGAGATAAGCAGAATCTGGAAAGGCACATTGTGCACTACTTAGGTTCTAGGCCAACCTGCTTCCAAAACTGGCTTACCTTTTTCAGCAAGAGACACTCGGTAGTTCTCCAAGAATATGACTTTGAGTCTATCTCCTATGTAGGGGTCATTATTGATAATTTCTCCAATGGCCGTGATCAATCTGATAATCTTTTTTGCCATGTGGTAGCCTGGAGCTGCCTAGAGGATGAAAAAGAAAAACATCTTAAGAATAAAAAAAAAAAAAAAGGAGTGATGAAAGTCACAAGGCAAATGAATACCAAAATATAGCATCTGGATTTCTTAATAAGAAATCACTACTCAGAATTTATTTAAAAGCCTCCATCACTGGTTGCTTTTAAAAAGAGACTGGACAGCCACTTGTCTGGAATGGTACAGGGCAGGGATGTCAAACTCAATTTCATTGAGGGCTGCATCAGGGTTGTGTTTGACCTCGGAGGGCCAGGGGGGTTGGTGGTGATGGGCGTGGCCATGGTGGGCATGACAAGAGACCGCACCTCCACACACATGGTTTTATACACTTATAAAAATAGAGAGGCGTACATTTCTATGCTTTTGTTTTTTTAATACTTACTTGATCTATTTGATCACCTTATGAGAGAGAGACCAGATCAAGAAACTGAGTCCATAGGAAGACTAGAACTATAAATTATTGACATAGGCTACAGTAGCAGAATCCTGCAAGCTTGAAAGGTAAAATATTTTACCTTTCCTCCCTTTTATAAAACCTTATAGCCTTCTGGAGCACTCTGGAGGCCTTATTTTGGGCCTGGAAGGCCTCCTGAAACACTCTGGCGGCCAAAACAGGTTGCGGGGAGCTGCGTGCTTCCCCCTTCCCCCCCCCCGGCACCCAATTTTTGCTAGCACAGGCACTGTGGGCTGGTCCTTTTGTTATTTCCAGGCTGGGCCAGATCTAAGCACCCTGTGGGCTGGATCTGGCCCACAGGGTCTTGAGTTTGACACCCCTGGTATAGAGTCTGCTGCTTGAGCAGGAAGTTGGAGCTGTTATTCTGTTATTATTATATGAAAATGATGATGATGATGATTAAGAAGAAGAAGAAGTAGGAAGCCATCTTCTGAATTTATCAGCTGAAATACCTAATTCCCAAAGAGAGTGCCACAAATTGTTATGTGCAAACACTCCTATATATAAAATCAAAGGAAGCTTTGATCTACCCCAGTAGTGGCTCCCTGCTATATATATCTACATTTTTGTTCTTAATCTTTGCTGAGGTTTGCAACTCGTAGATACCTTAAATAAATCCATACCACGACAGGAACTGTCAGTCTCCCTGAGTTCTTATTTCTATATGCTGAGTTTCCAAGTAAAAAGGATGTTTGAATCACATGATGAAACAATCAGACTAAAAATATTGGGCATGAGTAGTTCTTACTTTTGTATGCTTAAATAACTCAAATGTTTACATAAATGTGGAGTGTGTAGGCAGGCAGTGATGGGTGGAAGGAAGAAATATATGTGTAGTCTAAAGTACTAAGAAGTAAACTTAGTTTCCATTGAAATTCTTTACCTTTCCTCCAATCATAACTGTTCTTGGCACATAGGATTTTTTAGGGTCTTTTCTGATGCCTGAAAAAAAGCGATAAAATTAAGATGGAGAATGATTTTTAAAATGGTTGATTTTAAAAAAGAAAAAAATTAACAAAAATAATTCCACAAAGTTACTTTCTATGACATCTGTAACTCCTATTTCAAGGTAAGAATATCACTGAGGGAAAAAGAGCAATAAAATGATGTAAAATTTAAAATTTAGGACACATTTATATTTGTTTCCCTAGACCAGTGTTTCTCAACCTTGGCCGCTGGAAGATGTGTGGACTTCAACTCCCAGAATTCCCCAGCCA
>JANHFM010004042.1:58138-71837 GCA_032468115.1 Grayia smithii
CCACTGTCACAGGAAACCCCGCCCACCAAGCCACGCCCACAGAACCGGTAGGGAAAACTTTTAGATTTCACCCCTGGTTTAGTCATACATAATCTGGCCAGTGGCCATGCCTTGCATTTGATAATTAATCAAGTTTTAAAAAATAAACTTTTAATCCCTATTAAAAGTAAAGAAACAGAAAATATGCTAAAGAAGTATTTAGGGCTGCTACTTAGAAAGTTTTTTTCAATTGTTCATTCATTCCAAGAACATAATCTGCCAGACTCCCTTTTTTTCCTACTCTTGTGCAACCATATCAGTTCACTTTTCTAAATATCTTAACTATTCTTTCCAAGTTGTCACAGCAGGAAAAAATAATAACATAATAAAAATGGCACACTCAATTTTATTTTGAAAAGAAAAACCAAATCCTCATCCAATTATGCAATTTGGAGGAAGATGAAAATTAAAATAGGTAAAATATGTTATCCAATTTTCATTACTGGTGCTTACTGCTGAATTTGTGTTTTGTGAATGTGATACTGTATTGCAGACTATTTCAGAAACTCCTTCATTATTCATGATATCCAATTTACAAGGTCCAAGACAAAGGTGATTGGTAAAATTTATAAAAACTGATTAAATCAATAAAAATTCTGGAAGTGTTTGCTAATATAGAATTTATTAATAATTTGTTGTCACTAATCCATGTAAACATCATGGTATTAAATAACAACAAAAATAAAAATAATGGCATAATTCTATGCACACCACTAATAGTACTGTAAAGATCAGTCCAACAGGAGATTCTAGTGTTAAGCAACATTCTGGTTTTACTTTTCTTAACATCAAAAGACTACCAAACATTGTCTGAGAGAGAGATGAAGATATTCTTTAAAATTAAAATGATTTAAGTATAGTTTACTTTATTGTCATTGCACCTCGTACAACGAAATTAAATTCCATCTTCAGTATACATCATACATACGAAAACTATAAAAAATAGAACAAAAACACATATCCTTCACATTCTACACAATTGAATTGAAAACTCTGATACTGCATTAATATTGCAGTATACAACAGTTCAACACAGTTACTGCTCTGGGATAGAAGCTGTTTGTCAGCCTATTTGTCCTTGGTTTTATTGTTCTGTACCGTCTGCCAGATGGCAATAGTTCAAAAAAAGAGTGCCTAGGATAAGATGGATCTTAAAGAACATTTTGAATTTTCTTAAGGCAGCGGGAGCTATAAAGCTCTTCCAAGGAGGGGAGAGGGTAATCAATGATCCTCTGGGCAATGATGTTAACCCTCTGGAGCACTGTCCTATCTGTCACTGTGCAATTAGCAAACCATGCACAGATGCAGTAAGTTAAAATACTCTCTATAGTGCAATGGTAGAAGGTCACTAGCAATTTTTAATTCAGTTGTTGTTTCCTGAGAAGTCTCAGGTTTTATTTATCTATTTCAAGATTTGTACAAGCCCACATGTAAAATGCTCACCTTGTCGGGGAAGGTTTCAAAACAGGTTCTCACTGGGTCACGGCATCCAAATTTGGAAGACTTGAACCGTCGTATGATGTCCTGGAGAGTGGCAGCTACTACAAAGTACTCCTGTTTCAGACGCAATTCCTTTCCTTCAAAAAACTGAGGAACACGGTGGGGAAAAGGGGGTTATATTAGTCTATGTCAGAAGCAGCACAAGGAAGATACCAAAAGTAGGCAGGCTAATAATGACAATGATCTAAGGGATCGTAAAAATCAAGCTCCTTTCCAGGGTGAAAGATGAGATGGACTTTGCCAATCAGGTTTAATCCTTAGTGGTTTTCCTATCTCAGGTCCATATTTTAAAGGAAAGGCAGCTTTCTTTTAATAAGTTTTTACAAAGGACAAACATTCACATTTGTGGATCAGCACTGATCTCAAGAACATGGAAACACTTTTAATTTCTTCTCAAAATAAATGGGACTTAAAGAACACTTAATTCTCCCTGCATCCGAGGTGGGATTCAGCCAGTTCTGTTCGATATGGGCAAACTGGTAGCAGCGACTGTGGGAGGCTTCGCCCACCCGCCTGGACATAGCACACTCTCACATTTGCGAATCGGCAGGGAAGGTAAGTGAATCCCACCTCTGACCTGCATTGTATATCCAGTGACCTTGAACTGGGTATATAATCAGGTAAATGTAAAAGTACTATCTGAGCAGAGGAAAAGGTTACTACAAAGTGGTATGTGTATTGTGCTGGTCCTGGTTCTTTATTAAGAACAACAAAGGAGGGAATGCAGCAAGATGGAACTAAGAAAATTAAACTGAGTAAATGCATGCAAGCCAGACATCACTTGTGCCTTTCATATAATTTTCAAAAAATTGACTCTCCTACTATAGCCTCTGTATGTCTCCTTTCGCCAGGAGTGGCTTTTTGAAGATGTTGAGAAGTTCATTGGAGAAGTGGAAACTGGAAACTCCCACACAAAACACAGAAACAAATAATTTTTCTAAGACAGTCAGCAGAAAAGCAGCCAAATGAAATCCACAATTCACTTGTGGCCAAAAGAGATTTAATGAACCATTTAAACTGTACTTACACTGCACAATGCAGCAGATACTTACATTATCATTGGGGTACAACACTCTGGATATGTTTTCTGCTAGGTTTCTATCCAACACAGCTTGGATATAATCACCAACATTAACTATGGAAGAAAATGAAGATATATCTCAGAGTAGTTACATCAATAAAATGGAATACTCCAAGATCTGATTGTGTTTATCACTACACAGCAGTCATTTCATAACTTCTCCTTACCCTTTACCTTTGTTCACTGATATTTTCAAAAGTTTCAACTTGTAACTCAAATTCAACAGGAAATTTATTTAAATTGATTTTAAATGTGAAGTAAATACATGGAATCTTTGCTCAATTGTCTGTCTAGCTCTCGAGTCTTACTCTGGAATTGGATGTCACCATCTTTTTTATTTTGGAAAAAATAATGGATTGTACGTTTCTAAGGAGGTGTGTAAAAGACCTTCTGGCTTTTCAGTACATCAGGTAATTAGTGTGGCTTGGTTTCAGAGGTTAAATGAAACTTTATTCATTGTGTTTATCTACTATGATGTGTTTTCAGGGGGAAGAAAAAGGAATACCAGCTACCAAATGGTTGCTTTGCACATGTTTTATTAATTCACTGGAGGTGTAATTTTTGTTTATACCTTCTAGGAGCTAGAAGCAGAAATTTTGCCCATAGTTACTGGAGTCTAAGGCTTCTGCCTTCACTGCCCCTTTAAAATTTTCCCTCTCCAAATCACCTTGCTATAGAAAAGAAGCTGCTTTTAGTGGCAATAACCAGCTTCCTTTCTTTTGTGGATAACAGATTTGGGAAGCAGATTTTTATCAAGGGACAAAGAATTATGAGTCTCTTATGAGCCAGATTTCTTTTTTATTTTTTTCATGACTTCAGTTGAGATAAACATACATGCATTATATTTCTACAGAAGAGAAATATTTCTATAGAATAGAAATCGATAAACTGGCCCCAACTATATGTTCTATTAACATTTCCTTTTCTATAGCAGATACTGAAGAGAATAGGGTTGTGTCATCTGGATTATTTAGATGTCTCTTGAACATACTTAGAAAGTATACAGAGATTTTCTCTTCTACATGCTTACATTCTAAACAAGTAATATGTATTCTTTAACATAGAATAGAATAACAAAGAATAACAGAGTTGGAATAATCAAGCCAAAATCAAGGCCACAGATTATCCTTTTCTCCCGTTTCATATGGGGACAAATGATACAACAAAGAACCTGAAATAACAAGAGACTATGAGCTGCTAGGCATGAAAACAAAAGAAGTAGGAGCACAGATAGTTATTTTCTTCTGTACTTCCAACATAAGGTCAACATCCAATGAGAGAATGGAGAATACAGGATCAGCCATAAAGACTAATGCTGAAAATATAAGGAACAAACAGGGCAAACTTGAATTTAAATAACAAATGAAATAAATAACTACTTATTATAACAAACTTTACTTACACTCTTCAAGGTTGAAATCATTGGGTGCCTTGGCTGACCACAGTCTCATGGTATTAACTGTATTGTTTTTGTATCCTGGAACAGGTGTATCATAAGGCATGGCAAGAACAACCTAATATGGAGCAAGAGATCAAATAAAGATGGGCTAACACAGTGACATAAAAATAATAATAACCTGTAACTAAAGGGCACTGCAATTGTTCACTCAAGTGTAACTTGCTCGTTTTATTTTTTAAAAATGTGATTCACAATTCTAAACAGCCTAACTTAATATATTGCAAATAATAACATAAGACAAATTTTAAAAAACAATAGATATTAAACAGCAAAATAGACCCTTGTATCCTCAAAAGTAAAGCATTCCCAATAGAAAAAGTAGAAGAGAAAAGAAGATAATTCACGCCTCTCTTTAATTTGGCATTTAAGAAAGTTCAGTACTGGGGCTCCGCAGGTCTTGCTAGGCAAGTACTTGACAGAACAAAGAAGGATCTGATGTTCTTTAACCTGCAAAGGAACTTGGCACTCAGTCACAGATGTTATTAAATGAAGCTTTCAGAGAAGACTGTTCTTTGAAGGAGCTGGAAGTGAACTTAATTATGTAATTCTCTCCACTCTTGGCAATTTAGCAACCTTAACTTTCCTCTCTCACGATCTCCATTATCTCCTGAAGAATGTCTTTGTTAGCAGAACAACATAAAGAACAAAACCGCCACTAGATTTCAAGCCATACGCTAATTCTGAGCTACTCCAAAGGGCCTTGTGTGGTTCAGAATAAGCTACAATGCAAACCCCAGATCCCTCCACCCCTTTCTCTGTCCTCCTCTGTCCATCTAGAGTTGCATTTCACATCTGCTCTTGACCAGACTTTGTTTACCCTAAATATTGCCTTCTTGCCCCTCTGTCTGGGTCTTCTTTCCTACCCACCCAGTCTTTCTTCTTTCCATTGTGCACAATTGTTTTCTTTCCTGTGCTTTTCCATCTAGCTCTCCCTGTTAATGTCCTCTTTCTTGGCTACTCCAAATTCTTCTGACAAGCTTTTCCTGCCAACCAGGCCTGATTCTTTCCAGTCTATTCGTTCTCCTTGCAGCTCTCTCTACCCTCTGCTCAATCAATCCAGCATGCACAAATAAAATGCACACACACACAAAACTTCACTGACCTGCTTTCACTGCTTTTCCCCAGCCTCCCTGTGATATGCTCACTTACTCGCTTGCTTATAGGCTGCAAGTTCTTTGTTCCTTCCAAAGAGGGGAAAAAATGTAATTTTTTTTCTTTAATGGGGCCATGAGACCAAGACTGTATTTTACTGTCTCTTCTACTTTACTTTTTGTAAAAACAAAAACACGTCCTTTTTCTGGGTTGGAAGGAAGAAGCATGTTGCTTCTTTCATTTGTTCCAAAGCAAACAAAACAGTTGAGTGCTTTTTGCATCAGTAGAAAAGTTTTGAAGTGGCAGCTTCTTTTTTTTTAGTGTAGTCATCATAATTTCTTCTAAAATTAGTAATACAATTTAAGAACAAATATTAGAATAGAAAGGAATGATGTCCAATATTTTAAATAAAGTATAAAGAAATTCAAAATTAAAAAACAAACAAAAAATAAATAAAAACAAAACCTAGTATAAGATGCAATTAAAAAAATAAATTTGTGCCCTTGGCCCCTTTTAATAGTACGGCTTTCAAAATGTGCCATAAGCATTCCATATATTGCTATATTAGTTTATTAAATTTATAAAGCACATTAAGAAGCCAGAATAGAACCAACCATATTTCAATATGGCATGATTCCAGGACACTGTTTTGATTTAAACAGGATTATGTTTTAATGAAAGGGTATCTATGTGATAGAGAATGGTGGTTTTCTGGCTTGATCTGACCAGGCTCTTCATATGTACTTAAGCCACATATGGTAGATTTGTTAGAGTCAAGTGGCATAAAATTATTTGTAATACACAAGTAAATAACTGTGGAAGACTATTCAAATTGGGATCTAGTCCCGACTGACACAAGCTTGGCAAGTTGTTTTGTCCAATTCTGATCTACTTCCTGATAGCATGAGGCTGTCAGCATGCAACAAATGACTTGATGTAAAAAAAAAGGTAAACACCCATGAGAAGTTTATGGGCTAGTCATGTATCTCCTAACAAGTGAAAAAGGAAACACTAAGTAATTACAACTACCTATGGAAAAATCGTGTATTCCTAAACAGTTGAAAAATGGCACCAAATTTCAGTTTTGAATGTCTCTCTAGTCATTTGTTTAGTCAATCTCTCTAAGGAGCGCTGCTGTTTAAACCAATTATATGCTGCTCAGCAACAAATGTGGAACACCGTGGCCCATTTATCTATGTGGAAAACATAGACAGGCTGCAGCCATAACAGGTCCAAATAAGGTTTGTAAGCACAGAAGCCCATGTTTTAAATTGCTCTGAAGATTTCTCATGCTTGCAAAAGCTCATGCTGCAACAAATCCATTTCTTTCTAAAGTGCCATAGGATATTCTGCCTTTAGAACTCACATGCCATTCAGAAAAATAAGACAGACTCTGTTCTTTTGAGAATTGAAGAATTATCCAAACATTTGGATAATTAAAGACTTGTAATCTCGAACCAGTTCCCATTCCTTGCCGTGCCATGGTGTTTTCACACACCTTTACAGAGGTGCTTGTAGTGGACTCAGTGCATTGTTCTTCTACTTGCATAACAGGGTTTTTCTCAATTTTTTCTCTTTTAGGTTAATGACCCAGACATGTCTTTATTAATTTGATGTTCTTATGTGCTGCCTATACTCCTTGGGGATTATGGTGATGGTATTCTCAATGTATCTGGAAGGTACCAGATTATGGCAGCAAATCAAATTAAATATCTGCATCAATTGCATTGAAATTGATCCGATTTGAATCAATTCATACAATGTTTGTGGAAGCATTCATATGCAATTACAATTAAATTTGACTCAGAGCTGACTCTGTCTGGTTCCCAAATAATTTAGAATGAAATCAACTTAAAAACTAGAATAATTCAAATTGCATTATTGAGACATTCCTAGTGTCTGTTTGTTGGCAAAGCTATTCAAGCAGTATTTATTGATCATTACCTTACTAAATGGCTGTTCTCACCCAACCCTTCAATGTGAATTGTAATCCAGCAAATTGGGGAAGTTCTACTGGTTGATTATCCTTGTAACTTGGAGGATAGGTAGAGAAATATTCATTGCTATTGCCAAAGTTTTCAAACCACTACCACCATATAATATATCCATTTTGGCTATTTTGTCCTTGCAATTAATGGCTCCCATAGGTGACCTTAAAAGCCGTACCTGAGTATCAACCCATTTAACCTCATTAGGAGTATGATCTACTCGACCATAGAAATGTACAGGAAGCATGTATTCAGGGCGGGCTTTTTCCCAAGGATTGCCATAGCGCAGCCAATCATCAGCTTCTTCCACCTAAAACAAGGAGAAATGAATTACAAAAGAAGTTGTCTTCTTCGGCCAATGAATTATGATTAATGAACAAGAGCTTTTTCAATAGCTGAATGGAAGTGGGGATACCCTCCCCAAATATGTTCACCTGATGCAGCACTGCAGTCATTCTGGTGCCAAATAATGATCTTTTTCATTTTTCCAGTCTCTCTAATTTTAAATATATATCTTGGTTTTAATTGTCATAATCAATGCATTGGGAAATATATGACTACAAAAAGAAAGTTTATTACGCATTTGTTGATTTTGTGAATGTATAATAAACCTAACCGAATTGCGTATGTATGTATGTATGTATGTATGTATGTATGTATTTATCTATTTATTATTTCAATTTATATGCCGCCCAAGTCCCAAAGGAGTACCACTTCACAGTGCTTTACAGCCCTCTCTAAGCAATTTACAGAGTCAGCATATTGTCCCCAACAATCTGGGTTCTCATTTTATCGATCTCAGAAAGATGGAAGGCTGAGTCAACCTTGAACTGGTGAGGATCTAACCGCTGGAAGTCAGCAGAATTAGCCTGCAATACTGCATTCTAACCACTACAGGAATTCTTTGCAGAATTGAAATACAGAGTTGAAAGTTGATTCCTAAGTGCAGTAAGAGTAGCATGTGATAGAAATAAAGTATGTATGAGAATGGATAGAATGTTTAACAAATGGTTCAACACTGCACATGGATTAAGACAAAGATATGTGATGTCTTGGAATAAATGTGCAGTATAAAGCAGAAGTCTTCAAACTTGGCAGCTTTAAGACTTGTGGACTTCAACTCCCAGAAGTCTCTAACCAGCAAAGCTTCTGGTGTTTTTACAGGTGGGTCAGTTGGGGACATGAGTGTGTATCTTTGTATGCCATGTTGTTGACAGAGAACCTGGATAATTTGTAGCAAACATTAGAGATGATTTTAAGACATGATGAAGAGAATGCATTTGAAAATCAGTGTATCTGACTCCAGGAGAAATGTCTGACGGGGAAATTGGAATGAACAATTGCCAGTTGTACATAAATGGCAATATATGAACAAGAATATGTATTTATGTTTCTTGGTAGAACGTTTACAAAAGATGAAAAAATGAATGCAGAAATTTTAGCAACTGCACATGTTAGTAGTAATATAGTGGGTAGAAACGAGTTATGTTGTAAGGAATAAATATGAAAAAAAAATTTAAATGGCTGCATATAACAGCATCTCCAACAAACCCACTTATAACGAAAGTATCTTATACATTTCTCAGTGCACAATTTAAAAATTTGAAGCTAAAATCGTAGAAGATGCTGCCAGCATTAATTTTATTATATTATTGTTCCTTAGTTCACCTACATAGCTTCAAAGTCTGGCACCATGACAGTAGCATTTTATGATGCTAGCAATCTGTAGGATAACCTGTTAAATATGGGGCACATCAGGCTTTTCCACAAGATTTCTCAAACTTGCCTGTACGGACAATACCTAACCTAGGATACTGGTGTTCACCAAGCTGCCATCAACTGCTGCATCTAGTGCTTATAACTGGCAGTGCTAATTACTTACAAGAGATAGTTGTAAAATATGTTTTGTGGGCCTATGTAAGGATGAGTTTGATAGCAGACCCACTTTCCAGAGTACTGGGTCAACCTTCAATGGATATGTTCAAGCTGAATCTAAAATCCTGCACTGAGCTGAGGTTGGACTTGATTACCTAAGTGGCTCTGTACAAACTCAATGGTGTTATGACTTTTAGTCAGCATGGCCACTACAGGAGCTGCAGCTTAACAAGTAGATGCCCACAAATCAATTACTCTATCCTTAGAGGTAATGTGATGGGTATATATTAATGCAACCTCAGTCTCTTTAATTAAAAGAAGTAGTCCAAACCAGCTCCACAATGAGGGACCACTTGAGAAATCTCCACTGGCTTCACTTGGCACTGCATTTTTTCTGAGGCAGGACCCCTCCTTGGCAATAAAATATAGATAGTCCTTTCTTAATAACGGTAATTGGGATCAGTTCTGTTGCTAAGTGATGTAGTCACAAAACATGACACTGTGTAACTACACTGCTTAGCAATGACAGTTCTGGCACTTCCAGTTGCCATCATTAAGCAAATCCTGTGCCTTCATTAAACATGGTCTCATATGGTCACTATTTATGAGCCCCTGCCAGCTGGTAACGAAGATTGCAAAAGGCAATTGCATGACTATGGAAAAAGGCAGCACGTAATCACAAGCTAATTACTAAGTGCCTGGATCACAATGACGTGACATTGTGACCATTGCAAGTACAAAGATCAGTCATAAGTACCATTTGTTCATCACCATCATAAGTTTTAACTGTCTGTGAACTAGTGGTTGTTAAATAAGGATTACCTGTATATCCTTTGTCTACAGATAAGACTTGGCTTCAATTTTGGGTATCTATGATTAAAAGATTCTCAGATAGTAGACTTATGCAACTGACATTCCTTCCTGCTGTTTTTCCCTAAGGCTTTGGACAAGCTTTAGCTACCATCACAGTCCTCTCTCAAGCTTGATTATCACTAGGAGTACCTGACAAGGCAGATAGAAATAAAGGTGATCTTTCTCTCACCTGCCAGCCATTGACAATCTTTTGATTAAAAATGCCGAATTCATAGCGGATCCCATAGCCATAGGCTGCAAGCCCCAGTGTTGCCATAGAGTCCAGAAAGCAAGCTGTCATGGAAAAGAACCAGCACATGTTATTGCCCGACAGAAATAAAATACCCAGTCAAGCTCTTACTGATACAACTCAGTGTGTTTGTGTTTATAAGACTGCACCCTCCCCCTTACAAATGAGGGACGGGAGTGGAATAGTGGCTAAGAGTTTGAGCTAAAGACACGAAAGGTCTTTATTTCAGCTTTTTCATGAACTCACAAAATGGCCTTAGTAAGGCACTTTTCCTCAGCCCCAATCGCCATATATTCAGGCATATACTATCAGGTTTCAGAGTTGTTATGTAAAGATTATTACTAAGTAAAAAAAAATAAGTTTCAACACTTTAATTCATATAATATAAATTCTATAAAAAGGGCTTTGTAGGCTTTGGATCTGTATTGTAAACAGGTCTGCATTTCATCAAAGCTTGTTACAGCTCCCTGTAGAACAATCTAAGTGCAGCCATGCTGACAAAGTTTGACAATGCAAAATTCAGTTTCTCATACCCACCCAGCAAGATGCTTAACAAGGCAGTTGATTAACTGACAGCCTTTCCAACTCTGTATCCTATTTTATCAGCGCTACACTTCACCTCCTCGTTTTCTCTGAGTCCTCTTATCCCCCTGATTGCAATACAAATGGTCTTCCTCAGTAGAAATGTACTGGCATCTTCTCACCAATGGTCAGTGCTCACCTGCTAGACGCCCCAGTCCTCCATTGCCAAGGCCAGCATCTTCCTCAATCTCTTCCAACTCTTCTAAGTCAAGGCCAAGCTATTGGGAGGAGTAAGCGAAAGACAGAAAATACCATGAAATTTAAAGTTTTCTACTATTTGCAATTTCTTTCATTCTAGCCTTCTGTTAAAGGAAGAACAACTCTGCTTCTTTCTAATCTTGGAGTAAAGTTAATTTCTACACTCTATTATTTAGGTTGGATTTCTATGCTTTTTATGAACATTGAAAAATTTAACACCACTGAAAGAATGAAAATCTGTTTGTGTGAAATACCTTAAAATCATCTCACTTCCAGTGTTTGTCCCTTTTCTGATAAGATTTTAAAAAAGGACATGGTCTCTCAACCTCTGACATATTTTCTGGGAAAATACACCCCCCAAAGCTAAATAGATTTTTTAGCACTGCTTTAATTGGAACTATTTAAAATATTTATTAATCAGATTTCATTACTAGTAATTTGTTCAAATCACCTTTAATAAGTCAGAGCAAACTTTAATCAATATGGTCAATCCTGACATGTTACTTTATCAGCGAATGACAAAGAAAATGATTTAATTTTATTTATTTATTTATTTATTTATTTATTTATTTATTTATTTATTTATTTATTGATAAATGATTTATTATCAGCAATGATAATAAAATTAGTATATCTTACTTTTGACATACAATGTAATTCAAAATTAAATAAAATATTTCAAAATTTAAGATTTAAAAATTTCATAGGCCGATTAGTTGGGTAGAAATTTGGTATTCTACCTGAATGGTGGTTACTCCCAGCTGGGAAGTAGTAAAACATCAATGTCTCCCTTGTCCCATTGATGGGACTCCAACAGAATTTACCTATCACATTTGAATCTAGTCATCTGTTGATTTGGGAAATGCACATTTGTATTATCAGGATTGACCCTATCAATAACTTTGAGAGATAAGTCAGGTTGAGAGACTGACCCAAGATCACCTAGTGGGTATTTCATTTGAGATGAAATGTTAACTCAGATCTATGTTACAGGTAGCCTGTCATGAAATACATTTAAGGGGCAGCTGGACTTAGAAAGCTTATTTTGGAAAACCAAACAATATGCCCACAGCCTGATCGAATCACATTTAATGTACTGCAATTTAAAATAGAATATTTCTTTGTTTCTACCAAGGTCCTTTTTCATATCTTCCTTAGCATCTGCTATAATCTCTGCTCTTTTTGTTGATGCAAAAATTCCTATCAGTGGCTCCAGAACCCACTCTTTCAACTCCATTGCTTTTTCAAACTCTTTGAAATTATACATAGATTACTTATGATTGCTCATGTAGAATTGAGGACAAAGCAAGCGGAGATACAGAAGTCTGATCTGAAGGTTGGACTTTTAATTAGAACAGGAGATCTTAATTGTTCCCTGCTTACATTGCTAGCAGAAAGTTAAGAGAAAACAGCCAGAACTATGTCTGGTAGGAAACCTAATATGGAGTGACATGACATGACATAAAGGGGAAGGGAAAGGAAAGGGGAGGAGAGGAGAGGAGGGGAAGAAATGAATAGCTGAATTTTCTCCTAGCCACCATTAACAGATTCAGATCCAATTTAAATTAGGGAAGGTATGGGAAAGCTGCTAATTTTCCCACCTCCCCAATTCTTGAGCTCAGACCAAGAATGAGCATCCTTCTTCCCTTTAAATTGCTTTTAACCAAAACCTAAACTGTCTGGAAATCCGATCATGAATCTCATAAGTCTATATAGTTTGGGTTGCTGATAATACCTTGATATTTCATTTTCCATGGTGAATATTCTCAGCTTGATTTTTTTCCAAACAAAACAATTTCTCCTTGCCCAGAAAGAAAATTTGGCTCTTTGTGAATTTGGTAGCAAGGTAACTGTCCAGGGCTAAATCACATTACCAGCTCTGCCAAAAGGCCTGGAATCCATGAGTCATACTGTCTTCAGCAATAAACATTTTAAAGAAGTGCTGTGGGCGGATTACACTGAAACCTTACAAGGCTCTAAAATATTATCAGGCTCTTTATTAATATAGTTTGCATCCAGATATCAAACAGATAAGAGAATTGTGATGAGAGTGAGAAAAAGGAGTGAGAGAAAGAAATGGGGTATTTGTATTGTGAAATAAGGCTCATAAACTATTGAATAAAATATGGCTTGGCGTTCCTTTTGAAAAAAATAATAGTTAGGGTTTGTAAGGAAGAGTGCTCCACTCTGAAAGGCTATGGATTAATCCTTCAAGATTTTCAGGGATGGAATAACAAGAAATAGAACAAATTAAAATTTATCTGATGGTTTGGGTGCGGGGAAATGTGATCGGAAGTTTAAAATACAAAAATAGCTTGGCATGATGCTCAAATCTGTCCATTTTCTTCAATTTGTGAATCAGTACATTAGCAGCAAATATTGAAGAGATCCTAGTAACATAAGTAAAATATCTGCAACGTTAGCTGGGCTGTGTGTACAGTGCAGAAATTTGTAGCTCTTATTTTATATCCAAATTTAAAGGAATGTGATTGCTAATGATTTGCTAATTTCCTTGTTTCATTTTGTATCTTACAGATTCTGACTTTAATTTCTATTCTGTTACCATTAGAACCAGAGAAAGAAAGCTTTTTAGGAACTCATATTCACCTAATTTGCAAAAGAATGCAGCTATGATTCTCTGGTTTTTTTTTATTTATTTTTTATTTATTTTTTATTTTTTTATTTTTTTATTTTTTTATTTTTTTATTTTTTTATTTATTTATTTATTTATTTATTTATTTATTTATTTATTTATTTATTTATTTATTTATTTATTTATTTAT
>JANHFM010004043.1:0-14603 GCA_032468115.1 Grayia smithii
ATTTCTAATTACAAATAAATGAAATTTTGTCTTGAAGCATGGTGTAGCTTCAGGCGATCCCTGTGAAAGGGTCGTTCAACCCCCAAAAGGGTCGCGACCCACAGGTTGAGAGCCACTGATTTAGAAATTGAAGGCAGTTTTCATGAAATTTCATTTCACAACAATTCAGTAAGATAGATTGGGCTGAAAAGAGTATATGGCCCAAAGTTACTCAATGAGGTACACACATTTCCTATATTAAGGGGAAGCTAATTGGAGTCAGTTATTAACAAGTGTTGCTTTCCAAACTTGACCTCAAAGACATGCTAAAGTTTTTTATCCTCTTACTTTCACAACAAATTTAAGTGAAACTTAGGTTACAGCAGGAAGATTCCACCAAGATGCTGTTAGTACAAGAACCATAGATGAGTTTTAGGGAGAAATTGTGAAATTAAGAGGAAAAATATACAATATTTTCTTGGGTGATATGGAACAAAATGAGAGAATACAGAAAAGGTGATTGGGCTATTCAGATTCAATGAATAGCAGTGATGATTTATGAGTATCTGCCTAGAAGACATTCTAAAATTGTTTTAAGAATTTATTCATAGGTGAATATGGCAATGGAGTAAAATAATTCTAAAAAGATTAATTCTCTTTGATGATAGGGAGACAGAATTAGCGATGAATAAATGGATCATGAAAAGTTCTGAATGTAGGACAGATTTTTTGTAGCGTCAAGAAGGGTCTTGGGAAGAAAAAGCTAGAAGTGAAAGAAATTAGAGTGCAGATTGAATGATTTCAGAAAAGTCAAGAAAAAAATTAGAAGCCAGAATATTCCAATAGACTGAATGGAAAATTGAAATAAAGAAAGAGGATATGAAACATAGTGAAAAGAATGTTACATATTGAATGGCGAACAGGTTTAAATGTCTCGTTTTCATTTCCAACATTTATCTATCTATCTATCCATCCATCCATTTATATTCGTTCAGTAATTCTGACATCTTTTCTGTGTTTAGCATAACACTGAATATCCAAAAAGCTGAATTTCCAAAAGGCTATAAGAATATTGAAGGAAGGGAGGGAGGGCTCCCATTGCTTTCTCCCTTCTTTACTGTGGACTTAAGTAATAACAGCTATTACTGGGGTCAAGAGTTTATCCTGCAAAGTTGTGTAGTGAAGCTCAAAGAACCTTTTTCAGATACATCACCTTTCTATTTCATATGTCTTTCAATTAGGCCAATATATTATTAAACACTCTAAACTGCACACGTTTCATTTGCAGATGCCTATTCAGAAATGAAAGAGGATATATATATGGAAATAAATGAAATAACAGAAGATCAATACAGTAATTTTTTTTTTAAATATCTCCCAAATCAGACCTTGTGTGCGTGCGTGCGTGTGTGTGAAAAGTTACTATTATAATTACTGAGTCAAATCGGTTCAGACTGGCCCAAAAACATTAGAAACAGCGGCCAGCCTTTCTTTCAAATAAACATCGTTTTGCAGATGCTGGAAAGACTGGAGTCTGTTCAGCTTCCACTTTTGCCCCGAATGAAGAGAAAAAGAACGCTCAGTTGTCTGGAAAGATTCCACTCCTCCATCGCTCTGCACTCAATACCGTGAAGAAAGTTCTGCCTTAACTTCTAAAATGGAACTTTCCCTCATTCTTAACAGTTACGCTTTTTTTTTTAGCTTGGAGACACGGACGACCTTTCATCGACAACCCTCCAGATCGGGGGTCTCCAACCTTGGCAACTTTAAGACTTGTAGACTTCAACTCCCAGAATTTCTCAACCAGCAAAGCAAAGCAAAGCCAAGCAAAGCCAAGCAAAGCAAAGCTGACTGAGGAATTCTGGGAGTTGAAGTCCACAAGTCTTAAAGTTGCCAAGGCTGGAGAGCTCTGCTTCAGAGGCAGAGCGGCTGCCACGAGTAAGATGTCTCCGAAAAAAAAACCGCACAAAAAAAATCGGCACCAAGAGCATTTCCTCGGGCGTGATGATCTGTCATTTGCGTAGCTCTCTGTGTGTTTTTTTTTTCTCCCTCCCGCATGCGCGGGAGTTGGTCTCGGAGGGGGAGGCATTCGCGTGAGATGCGGGGCGTGGCTTTGCTCCTGGGATGGAGCCTCTGTTGACTAGTGGCCGCGCGCTTCTTCGGAGGCTGCGGGCCGGGTGGGAGCGTGGGCGCCATGGCATCGTTCTTCCCGGCTAAAGGCGTAAGGAGAGCGGGCAGAGGAGACGACTGCAGCTCGGGAGAAGAGGAGAGGGCGGCCGGGGCCGTGATGGTGGTGGGAGGGCTGGGGGAGTCTCCAGGCCCCGGTTCCGATTCGGACAGCCGCTCGTCTTCCCCGCTGAACTGCCTGACCGAGCAGTTCGAGAGGGCGGTGCAGCGCGTCCCGATGCTGGTGGCCGCCGCCGGCAAGGATCAGCTCCTCTACTTGTACGCGCGCTATAAGCAGGTGAGGTTGCCGCGCCAGGGTGGACCAGGAAGGGGCCGCTTCTGGGTGCTTCTAGGAAACCTGCAAACGGGGGACGGGAACAGTCTTCCCCCTTTTGCCCCCCTTTAAACTGTTACCGAAAAGTAGACTGCTGCTGAAGGTGGAGGAGGTCCTATCGACTCTCCCTGGCTGGTGGAGGCGGCTGTGTGTGCGTGTGTGTGTGTGTGTGTTATTGTGTGAGAGAGATTGTGAGATCCGTCTCGCTTCGAGTGAGTCCCTGCAGTTGCTTTTGCAAGGCTTTTCGGAAGTGATTTGCCGTTGCCTTCGTCCTGGGCACTGAGAAGGGAGGGTCTGCTCAAGGTCATCCAGCTGCTGGCTTCAGGTCCAACCCAAGTGGATCTCACGATCTAGCCTGATGCTATCACCGCGCACAAAGCTGGTTTTCGCTCAAGTGTAAAAGATGGACAACTTCTCCGTGAATAGTGCCAATAGCAGGCTGGCTCTACGGACCCAGTGTTTACATTCTTAAGACACAAAAAAAAACACGGAATTTTTCGTTTCTGTGTGTCAGATATGAAGAACCCAAGACTGTTTGCAGAGGGCAGGTATATGGTTAATTATGGTTTACTCAATACCTATATGGCTTTGCACAATTTAAGCTGATTTATGATTCAGTGTATTGAGCAAGCAAAACACCTAGATCTAGGAACCAAGAGTTGGAGCTGCAGGAGGTAGGGAACTGGATATGTACCTGCTTCAGCATATCTATTTAATAAAGTTAGAGGCAAAAGAGAGTGTGGGTAGGGTCTTTTTCCTCTCCCTAGGGAAAAAGAAATACGGTAATATCCACCAGATTTTCAGGATTTTTATTGAACATAACTAGAATACAGAACTTTTGGAAAGGGCAAAATCACATGCACAAGGTTGCAAATAGTGTTCTAATGCCTCTGACAGTGGCTCAGCAGCAGACTGGTTTCTCTTAAAAGTCTCCGTTCCTTAATAGAAACACATTACAATACCTGCTTCAGCGAATAGTTTAGTAACCACATTGTCAAAACACCAGGAACATCTTGTTTGGCAACTGCATTGACAAACAACGAGGATGCAACTGACTCATGAATTATTTATGATTGAAGTGTAGTTTTGCATCCCCAGGTTTGTGTACATCACTTGCTAAATGTTGCTTTAATTGGCTCCATTAATATGTGAAGCTATAAAACACAGGGATTGATTTAGCACACCACACCACTTCAAATCACAAGCTCTTTTCAGTTTTGAACATATTGTACATGTGGGATATATGCAAGCTTGAGGTATTGAAATTTGTTTAGAATCTATATAATTTAAAAAGTTGACTGTCTTGAAATCTGGATGGCCTTGTATTTTATCTATTAGCAATACACAATCCTCTTTCCCTCTCCCCATGTTCTAAAGCAACCGGTAGCCCTTAAAGTTAATTCAGATTATAGTCCTTCATTGAAAATTCTGCTTATTTATAAATTCCATGAAGACTGTACTATTTTCCCCAGCACTTGGGTCAGAATGAGTAGAATTCCAAGTTGGTGAATGAA
Organism: Grayia smithii; assembly: GCA_032468115.1. Lineage (NCBI taxonomy): Eukaryota > Metazoa > Chordata > Lepidosauria > Squamata > Grayiidae > Grayia > Grayia smithii. The sequence goes on from JANHFM010004043.1 coordinate 3,994, forward strand.
ATATATTTTAGCCTGGATGAACATGTAATTGTTTTAGTTTGCCTGGTGATAGGTATTATTATTATTTTGTATACCACCCAGAATCTCATTGTTTGAGTTAGTCAGCCACTAAATGTTATAAATGAAGAAATAAATTCTCAGAGGTTGAAGCGGACCAGCTCTTATACATATGTTTTCATTGTTCAAGACATTTTTCAGTATTTCATTTCCAGCTGAAAGTGCAAAAAGATTTAAATAGACTGAAAACTGTGATACCATACTGAATCTTGGATATACCATTTTATCTGAGTAAATTATCAGTTGGTATTGAAATCATGAAGTGCTCTTTTTGTTCACATTTCTTAATTTCAGATGAGCATTCTAAATATGCATGCTTTGACCTTATACAATCTGCCTGTCAGGAGAGGGTTTATCAGAATAATAATTGGAAGGCACCTTGGGGTCTTTTAATCCAACTCCTTGCTCAAGTAGGAGACCCTATACCATTCTGGACAAATAGCTGTCCGATCTCTTCTTAAAAGCCTCCAGTGATGGAGCACTCACAACTTCTAAAGGCAAGCTGTTCCACTGGTTGATTGTTCTTACCATTAGGAAATTTATCCTTAGTTCTAGGTTGCTTCTCTCCTTGGTTAATTTCCATCCATTGTTTCTTGTTTTGCCTTCTGGTGCTTAGAAAAATAGATTGGCCCCATTCTTTTTATAAAGTAAATATAAAGTATTTATATCAAATATAAGGTAAGGTAAGAGACATTACTGAAACTTCTTTGTGAAGTTTATGGGATATAGACTAGACAACAAACACACTCAGTGTCTCCTTTATATATCATATTTTATGTATTTTGTTTTGTGCTGTATGTCTTACTGTACTGCTACATACCCAGACTCTGTTAGGACTGGGGTGGGATATAAATAGTGAAAAATAAATCATATTGACATAAAAAATGGGTTGAAGACTGGGTGGAAGTTGTCAAACACAGCTCTGTCCAGGAGTTGCCTCTTCAAGAGGGAGCTTCCTTCCAAACAGACAGCATTACCCCACCTTTCAAGGATGAATTAATTTTTTCCTGAAGACTGCTATTCCCACCCCATCTAGTCACCTGAAAAATCCATGATGGATGTTTATCCAAGGTCTAGTCCACAGGTGAATAGGTTAAATTACAAAGAACTTTTAGTGTAGCTACTCGGGTTTCTCAGAAGAAATTATGATTTTATCACCATGGACTCTATCCATTTGGCATAAAGCTCAGTCTGGATATTAACAACTTTATCATTTAGCTGTTTTATGTCACGAAACCTCTGTGCCTAGTTTTCAAGTGTATGCGGTTGCTATTAATATATATAAAAAAGTTTTAGTGGTAAGATTTAGCTTCTGCCCATGTGAAACTTTATGCAATCATCTTCAACTTGTGACAAGGAATCTGTGGTGATTCTAAGCCAGAGGTCCCCAACCCCTGGTCTGTGTACTGACACTGGGCTGCAGCATGCCTGCAACCAGGCCACACAAACAAGCAAAGCCCTATCCACATGATATAGGCAGCACGCATGTCCCCTCCAATCCGTGGAAAAACGTTTCTCAATGGAACTGGTCCTGGTGCCCAAAAGGTTGGGATCACTGTTCTAAGCTACGTAGAATACTTCCCAAAATTCAGATGTTGTGACTAGATCTCTCTCAGTACAATCTGTAGTGGAAAAATTATAGAAAACCAAAACAATGGAAGAGTTCCAAACTGTTTTGTTTATTAAGCTAGGAAAAGAATACAATGATCATTGGACTCCCAATAAGCAAAGCTAAAAGTCCTGATATTGTATTAACATGGATCTTATATAGGTTACACCAAATTCTAAGAAGCATAGGCTAATTGGATTATTAGTTTACAATAATCTAAAGAAAGAACTAAGGCAGGGGCTCTTAAACTTTTTACCATTGACCTCTCTTTAATGAAATCTTTTTGCATATACCTCTCCCAAAAACCCAAACACCAAAATGAACACTGGCAAAAATATAATGAAACTTTGCTTTTTTATTTTTTATGTCTTTATTAAAAATAAAATTTGTAACTTCTCCACCACCATATTGAAACTAGTATTTTAGGAAAGGTAGATTTACAGTATCCTAATAATATACAGCTAAAACTTTTTTCACACTTTCCTAAACTCTTGTCTGCACCTCTCCAAGGGAGGTACATCTCATAGTTTGGGAAACCCTGAACCTAGGGGATGGCACAAATTGTAGGTGGGATTGCCCACTTGTCCAGAAGCAAGAGATCACCACACTAACAAAGACATGGTCACCAAGTAAATTACTGTTCCTCGGTAGTGTGACCATGTGACTCTTCTTATTATCTTCCCTTTGAGTAAATCAGCATAGCTTGAGAACATCTAGTCTAGGTATCAAAGCTTCCTTTAGATACAGGAAGGATGTTAAATAATAAAGTACATTGGTCTTGTCAGATGTCTTGTCAAACATCTGACAAGTTTGACCTTTTTATACATGAGGTAAGAAGAGCACTATGTTGCAAATTAAGCAATTCTCTATGGCATTGCCAACTATCACAGCATTCTGAGTTCCAACTCTTTGGTGTGCACTGTTAGATTCACCCAGTTTTGTTATGTAATTCTTAACAGTTTAGAACTTTGTGCATCTTTTGTGCATAGATTCATTAAAGGAACTTTGGTGTTCACAGGCAGGATCTTGCTGAGTAGGAAAAAATGGGGAGAAGCTTTGTTTTCACCGGCATCATGTCCAGCTGCGAATTTTCAGACATCTGATCAGGGCCATGATTGACTTTATGGGTTTGATTTGTTTTTTTTTTAAAAAAGCAATTCTTATGTTTTTAGGTCAAAAGAAAATTGTTATTTTTGTTGTTAGATAAATCATGTCAACTAACTGCGTAACAATATTTATTGTTTTAACATTCTGCATCTACTCTAATGTTATCCCCATATTGTCTTTGCTTTAGGTCAAATGTGGTCACTGCATCATTCCCAAACCTGGATTTTTTGATTTTGAAGGCAAGCAGAAATGGTATGTGAAATTAGATAATGGTTTCTCAATAGTTCTGAGTTTTTCCTCCAATTTCTAAAATGTCCCTCATCTGGGAAATATCCCACTCTATGCTAGTCACACAAATGAGATGTTTTTCTCTATCCATATTAATAGATGGCAGGAAGAATATAAGATATTGATTCACATATCTGTAGTGGCAAACTGTAATAGCAATAACATTTAGACTTATATACTGCTTTATAGTGCTTTACAGCCCTCTCTAACCAGCTTACAGTCCCCCTACTGCCCTCAACAATCTGGCTCCTCATTTTACCAACCTTGGAAGGCTGAGTCAACTTTGTTCCCTGTTATGATCAAACTCCAGGCCTGGGGGGTTGCAATACTGCATTCTAACCACCATGGCTCAGTAATAACAAATAACAAATGGACAAATAATAATAAATAATAAGAAATAATAACAAACAGTAATAGCAAATGAACAAATGTAATAACAAATGGACGAGAGAAATTAGTCCTGAAGATTAGTCATGGCAAGATACATTAGATGTGCCAACCGTTCTCCTAGTCTGTTGATTTTTCCAAAAACCTGGCTGAATAGGAAGGCTAGCATCTCTGAAGAGTAATGTCATATTTGCCCTGATTGTTTCTCAGAGAAGGAAAGGTCAGGGAGGAGAATGAGAATCGGATTGCATTTTATGATCAAAGACTTGGATCAGATAATGGAACTGGTCCCTTTAATATCTTCAAATTTTGTAGCACCAGTCTGATTGATCCACAATCCTCTTAAGTTCTAAGTGTCACCATTGTCAATTGGAGAAATAGAAAGTTGAAGGGTTGGAGACCAGCAGCTCATAGAGTTGGGCTTCCTGCAAAAAATGACCTATTTGGGAACAAAAAACCACAGTGGCAACTAGCTGAGCACAGAAAGGTCTGGCTTCTGGACGCATTATAAGGCAGTATCCGAGATTGAGGCAGTTATCAAAAACAACTTTTTTGTTATTTTGCAAACTAAATATAACACAAACATCACAACCTACCCCAAGTATAACACTTCTCTCCATCAGAGGTGTTTCAAAGTCTGTCAACAGGCTATTCCAGCCATTTGGAATAACTGTGGTGCCTAGACAAAAATACTAGAAGTACAAAGAATCATTACCAAAAGAAGACAAAACTGGATAATAATATGCAAAGACTGAATTTCAATACATACAACAAACAAGCAGAATATTAGCAGAATGTATCTATGAATGTCAACTAGTAGTCAAAAGAAACAATGCTACACTATTAATTTCTATCCACAATCGAGGGCATAGCTTCAGCTAGGAAACTCATCTTAAAGTGAACCAGACCAGAAAATGCAAGAGAATTTTAGTATCATGGCACGATCAAAAGTCTTATAGTCGTATATCCTATCTATTAATTTATTTTAAAAATTATACAAATTATCTGTCTTTGGTTATAACTCAGATATTGGTCTGAGTTATACTAGATATTGGTAGCCCCCAACTGATGGCTGTTCATTCAGCAGATATTCAGCCTCAGCCTGAAGTTGCAGCTGTTGCAGTGCCCTTGCACTAATTTGATCAAAATTTGGGTGCTTGGCAGCACATATACCCTTACATTACGAATATGCTGCAACTGTGTCTCTCCTCCCACCTCAGCCACTCTCTTAGCCAACCAGTACACGCAAAGCTGATATGGCCCTAGAGATCTTAGCCTGTTCCCTGGCTATTTTTGTCAACCCATCGTGCACAGGAGGCCCTGGCCTTCTTGCCACACTTTGCCTGGCTTCACTTGAGTTTACTTTTTTCTGCAGCTTCAGAACAATCATCTGGATAATAAATTGGATTTCCTGGCCAGAAAAGAACCTTTCTAGCCTTCAGAATGATCATCTTCGCTAGTAGGGTGGACAGAGGGCCTAGAAGTGTGATGGGGTGGGGAGAAGGCCTGTGCCTCTCAGTCATGGTGGGACGGAGAGAAGATTCAGCCTCCTGGGCTGTGACAGAATTCCCCATGCCAGTGAGTATCAGACCTCCAGGGCCTTTTCCACTATCTGAAACACCCCCACAGAATCACTCAATAATCCATATGAATGCTTAATTAACACAACTGGGAGAGTTAGGATTGTAGTTGATGAGCAAAGCAATCATGGGTATGTCATTTAATGACTGAGATTCTGATCTCAATTGTGGTAGTAAGTCGAGGACTACCTGTAACTTCTACCCACATAACTTTTTCACTCTTAACATAAATACAATTTATTAGAACAATGACAGTAATTCAGAATTTAGTTTATTTCATAGGAACAGTAGCAGTTTTAATTAGCATATCTCTCTTTTGCTTACTTAGTATTTATTATATGTAATCATTAATATATTTGATCAGTTGGCTCTGTGTTTGCTTAAAGTCGGATCAATACTAAAGTAGATGCTGTTTTCATATTGAAATATTATGATTGCTATCCAGAATTACATTTTATATTTAATGTAAAGAGCAACTTTAAAGGCCCAATTATATTAATAGTTGATACCTGCTATTCAACTAAGCTACATTTTATTTTCTCCTGAACTGAAAGAAAAGCTTAAGATACATTTTTATATCAGTTCTTTCATAAAACTGTGTTACAGTGTAGTTTGAGAGTTCATTGGGGAGGAGAGGAAGCTCCTTTTAGGAAAATTTCAAAATAGTTTTGATGGTCTGTGCTTCTGACTAATAGTATTTATTACAAGACAGGCTTAGTTTGAAATTATTTAAATGGTTATTTAGAACTGCCTAGATTTTATATGCATATATGAGTTTGCTAATGTAGTGTATAAAACTGATCCTGGGTAATAAATTGGATATAGAAATATATATATACATTAACTTCTACTAAATAATGGTTCTTCTACTATGTATGTCTTAGGGAAGCTTGGAAAGCATTGGGTGACACAAGTCTTGAGCAGGCAATGCAAGAGTACATTGATGCTGTGAAAAAATTGGACCCTACATGGAATCCACAGGTATGTAAAACAAGTTACAGGTGTCAACAACGAGGAATCTGTGGCCTCCAGAGGATGTTGGACTATATCTCCTATTATTCTTTACTGTTAGGCATGTTGGATGGGCTAGAAGTGACATCAAAAAAGCATAGTCATCCTTCACTTGATGTGTATGAATAAACCTATGGGGGCATTTTAGTTTTGTAAGTCAATGGACATTGTGATTTTTTAAATAAATGGATTACTTCTGTAAACATATATAATGTTAGGTTGCTATTGTTTCTCCAGAGTGTTAATACACACCAAACCAGCTAGTCATTTGTCAGAATATACTGTGATTTATCAAAAGTTCAATGGTTTTGTTACCTTAAAAACCCAAAGGGATTTTATTGCACCAGAAGATTGCAAGATTGCAGCTTGAGAAGACTTGGTTTCATAATCACTAGCTTAAAGCTAACTGAAGAATTATAGCCTTGGAAGTTAGGTAGTTAAGAAGTGCAACGTTAATTAGTTCTGATGAGTAATTCCTTGGAGGAATATTTTTATTTAGTGGTTAAATTTTAAAAGTTTACTTCCTTCAGGTACAGTGCTCAACCCCAACTTTTTCCTTCCATATTGCTAAAATTGAGGAGACCCTGGTGTTCTGCCTTGTTTGATTGCAGAGGGAAATACTAACCTACTAACTGTCATATATGTCATATTGTCCGTTTTAGGATTTTCTAACAATTATATCAATATTATACTGTAAATGAAATTAATAATTTTATATTTCTCCCTGTTCAAATTGAATACGCAGAACCCTTCAAAGCATTTGACTTAAAACAGGCAGCCAGGTGTTATATATTTTTGATTCATCTCTCTTCATGTCTTAATTAAAAGATCAAAGCCCTTCAGTTTGGAGGTATGTTTGTCAAAGATAAAATATAGGAAGTCACTCCCGAAGGGGTAGAGGAAGCATAATTATGCATAACTTCTTTCACCAGCAGGAAAAAAGCCCAGAATATTATTTCAAGTCCCTTTCCATCTGCCCAAAGAAATCTCTCCTTCCCCTGCCTTTGGAAAAGAAAAATTGTAGAAAAAGTGGAATAAAAGTAGAAAAAGTAGAATAGGAAATTGGTGGTTGAGGGCATATTTGAATGGGGGAGGGGGGGACTGCTTAAGATAATTTGTGCCATTTTGTTATAATTTGGGCAATAAGTTTGCATATTAACTTGTTCCAAAAATTTTGGAAAATTAAAGTCTGCAATATATTTAATCATCCTAAATTATTAGTTGTTGCAAATTCAACTATTATTAGTTAGCCTAATATCCCTTTGTGACATTTTCTGAAGTTACAAGTGAAATAATTTGAAAATGGTATATGTCTTAAGATATATAGTTCAATGTCAACAGTAGTGAGCGTAGCTAAAGGAACTTGGTAACCAGAGGCTTTTAAATGATTTCTTAGAAATTTTTTCAACACTTTATTGTATCTAGTCCATGCAGTTGCCACAAGAGGGAGCTCTGATGCTAATAGTGAACAAAAGTTAATTTATAGGGTAATATGGTGGCTTTTTCATAGCAAAGTACTAGATCAGGCTGCTGAAAGGTTATGTGGCCAACTAAATTATATAAATGGAATATTACTTCCTTTCTTTTATTCATCCTTCTATTGAGGTATAATTGCTCCTTTAATCAGACTAAAGATCTTTCTAGTTCAGAGTCTGTTTTCCTAAGCAGCTAGATATCTCCTGGAAGCTCATAAAAATTGTGTGAAAATTGTAGCTTTTCCTTATGTAACCTCAGATCTGGATTTACAGCAGTGTGATTTGTTTCATCACTCCTTCACATTTTTTTTTAATTTTAGTGCCTTGTTTAGAGCTTTTAGAGACAACTCCTAGAAATGTAATATAAATAAGTTTAAGTGCTTCTAGTCTTCAGGAACAAACATGAGACATTTTGCTTGAAGATAAGGTGAGGCGAACACTGAAAGTAGCTCGTGTCCACCTCAAAAAGCAGGCTCGAAAAATAACGACATGTTTACCAAAGCTTACCTAGTTCAGACATGAAATCAGTCTACTGTAGATGCATAGATTTATTCTCGGAAAATATTTCCTTTATAAAATGCCCTCCAGAGGGCAGTACTAACCAGCCACTCTTGGAAAGTATTAAAAATGAATGTCTCTTACAATTGAAATGTTTGAGATTTGACAGGTAAATCATTTCATGATTTATTTGCACTTCAGGTGTGATACAGAAAAAAGTGGTTTATCATCTGGATGGCTTTCCTTATGCAAACACTGATAAAATGTGTTGCATTTTATAGCAACACTATGTAACTATGAGTCATGGTCACAGAGCACAGGGGTTCTCAAACATTTTTGTCTCGGGACCCCTTTACAATCTTAAAAATGATTGCAGTTATGGTTATAGGATATAGTGTAGACCAGTGTTTCTCAACCTTGGCCACTGGAAGATGTGTGGACATCAACTCCCGAACTCCCCAGCCAGCTCTGCTGGTTGGGGAGTTCTGGGAGTTGAAGTCCACACGTCTGTCTGTCTTTCTTTCTTTCTTTCTTTCTTTCTTTCTTTCTTTCTTTCTTTCTTTCTTTCTTCCTTTTTCTTATTTATTCATTCATTCAGTTTATATGCCGCCCTTCTCCCGAAGGACTCGGGGTGGCTCACAACGTTAAAAAACAATAAACATTTAATTAATTAAGATTTAAATTTGCATTTAAAATCAATTAAAAAACAAATAAGTTTAAAAACCCTATCAGTCAGCCAATCTGTTGGAACAGCCATGTCTTCAGGTCACGATGGAAGGAACGGAGGTCAGGGGCTGTCCAAAGGTCAGTGGGTACCCCATTCCAGAGGGTCGGTGCGCCCACTGAGAACGCCCTCGCTCTGGGAGCTGCCAACCAACATTGTCTGGCCGATGGCACCCTGAGGATGTCAGCTCTATGTGAGCGCACGGGGCGGTGGGAGGAAGGCAGAAGGTGGTCCTGCAAGTACCCTGATGCCACATAGGGCTTTATAGGTGAGTACCAGCATCTTCCAGTGGCCAAGGTTGAGAAACACTGGTGTAGACTATATCAATATTTACTGTATTAGAAATTAAAACTGAGTACAGTAATTTTAAAATATTTCTTTGACTCCATGTGAAAGGGGCTCTCCAGACCACACTTTTCAGAACCGTTGATATAACAACTAGAATGGACTCGTTCTTCGTATTGGCTGGAGACATCAGCCAGACTGGGTCTTGCTCGTCATTCCACCAATGAACCGAGCCTATCAAAATTGCTTAGCTCGCCCCTGTTCCCGGGCAGATTCCCAGTTTTTCGGCTCGGTTCCTTGGTGAACAGACATGTTGAAGCTCTCTGTGACTGCCTTGTCTTTCAGGTCTTTCCCTTTCTTCCCCGTGTGAGTTTGTTAGGCTGAGAGTGTATGTGTGTGAATTGTTTTCCTTCCCCTTGCCTTGCCTTTTGCCAATTTAGTTTAGCTAGGGGAGTTTTAGGGGAATTGCTGAGCTCCGTGGCCAGGGCGGGGGAGGGAGGCATGCAGGAGTCTTGCGCCCCATTTCCGCCTCATTAAGCCTCGGTTCTGCTGCCTTTCAGAAGAAGGGGGAAGATTTAGATCCCTGAAGCCCTGGTGACTCGTTGGGGGGTCGTAGGAGCTGGCCCGCAGCAGAGCGCTGCCTGAGGTTCCAGCGGTGGCCATTTTAAACCTTTGGTGCCGCTGGCCTCGTTAATCGCCCGGCCGTTTCTATTTTCACGCCCTTTTTTGTGTAAGCTCCCTGGACGTAGCGGGGACGGCGTGGGCGGCCTGAGGGCGCTGGGCAGCGCTGTTACCGCCCGAAGAGTGCTTGGAGCGGTTTGCTCCTTTGGTGCGAGGCGCACCTTCCCCTGGCCAAGCGGATGACCATTTTAAGAGCTGGGTCGCCCGCTTTTCTTCGGAGCGAATTTGGGCCATAGAGGAGATCGAGGCTTGGCCTATCCCAGGTGGGCTCCGAGCCTTCCCTGAGGTCTGGTGGCCAGTCAAGCCTGAAGCGCTCTCCCTGAGGTGTTGGGATCGCTGGCTTGAGCAAGGAGAGTGTGATCCCTTGCCTTGGGCAGTTTTCTCTAGTTTAAATAATAATAATAATAATAATAAAATAAAATTAAAGTAAAAGAAGAGGATTTGCCCTTCTTAGGTGGCTTAGGGAGCTTTGGTCAGGTCCCTGACCCAGTTGGAAACAAAAGAACTCAAAAAAATTTTTTCACCCTGTCCTACCTCGCAGGGGTGGTTTTCTGATTTTTTTGAGTTACGGCCTTTTTGAGGTTGGTACCTCGTCTAATACCTCTTTGGAGGTTGTGCCACCTAGATAGACAAGGCGTTGGGCTTCTGATCACTATGCCTAAGGCCAAAACTAAATCTGACCGGCCTGGCGACCCTGAGCTGCCCCCTGACAATCTGGACGCAGTAGATCTAAATCAGGAGGGAATACTGGCGGCTTCTGACCTACCCCAGGCCGTGCCCATGCCCAAACTTTCTGGTCAGCCTCGTTCTAGCTCCAAGTCCTCTTCGAGGCATGAGCGCAGACGGCACCTAGCCTTGCAGAAGATCTGCAATAAGGCAAGAAAAACTATAGCCGCAAGGCACAGGTC
>JANHFM010004046.1:18043-30770 GCA_032468115.1 Grayia smithii
GCTCCGACGTCCAGGGGGGCTCCCCGTTCAACCCCGGCGTTCTTCTGAACCCCGGGGTCTAGAGGCTCCCAACCTTCCGCCGAATGCTCGCTGATTCCCCTTGGCCTGGGGAATCAACTTCATCGGGGGATCTGGCTGCTAAAATGCCGGTTTCCCCCTGACTTTACAAAGCGCAGCGAGGACAGCTATAAATCAGCTGTCTTCGCGGGCGCCGCCAACCCGGAAGTCCTTTGCAGTGTATTTCTTGACTGCTTGTTCCTTTAAAGTTGTTGACTAAACCTAAAAGACACAAGCTATCTATCGCTTCAAAAGATACTCAGATTTGCATTACTTATGCCACATCTACAAGACATATCTGATGTCACCTCCTTTTTAATAATTGATCTTTGCTTAGCTTAAGCAAAGGATACAAACTATGCACCCAAGGCAATATTTTGAAATAATTTCATTTCAGCCATAGGTGACATTTTGCTAGGCTATAATGCAGAAAGCAATAATCTGATACCAAAATTTAAAATTAAGTATAATTCTTAGCATGCTATTCTATTCTAATTTCAGCCACTCCTCAGTTAAAAAGTTGTTATTTACAAAAATTGAACCTATCTATGCTATGGAGAGTAAAGGTGTGCTAATTGCAAGATGTTAATTTCCTCTTTGTTCCTGATTAGAGCTGAGTTCAACTCTGATCTTAATAAATACAGTCAGTTCACCTTTTGTGTCATTGCCTCTTCATAAATGGATAATATAAGGTGTCAGAAGTGAAGCTGAATTCTCATGCAGACTGGTGGCAGGCTAGAGAAACAATAGCTACCCTGAATTGCTATGAACTCATTTTGCAATAGAAGGACACTTTGCATTCAAAATCTACCAATAACATTCAGGCACTTAGATATCCAACAAAGTATTTTAAAGTGAACTGTTCTCATATCCTTTGTCCAGCAAATGTCATCTACTGGAGATGATTCATTACAAATTAAGGAATTTTCCCCACGTTTTTATGTTGATATATATACTTTAATCTTTATTTTATATGTCTATGCTTTAATCTGATTTACTAATATACAATTGGAGTGGCCTATAAGCCCAGCAAATAAACAGATTGAAGAAAAAATATGGAATTCAGTTTATAGAAGATATATCTTTACTTCCAATACAATGACATTACCCTAAATATATAAAAGTTATTGTTTGTCCTAATTTTTTTCTACCATAACTTCTCAAGACAGGTTGTCAACCTAGTGGTTGAGCAGCAATGTTGGGGAATGAGCTTAAAGTTTTAAGTGACGCAGATTCAACCAGCAGCCATGTAACAAGAGATGCAATATTTGAACCCAACTTGGCTATCTTGGTGGAATACATATACACACACACACAAACACACACAAACACACACAAACACACACAAACACACACAAACACACACAAACACACACAAACACACACACGCATACTGGATAGTGTAATGGTTAGAATTCCGATTTTGATGCAGCAGACCAGGGTTTAAATCCTGAGTGATAACAATTTTGAGCAAAAAAACGCTAACACTTCTCCTGCATACTTCAAAAATATGAGAGTGACATAAGTTAGGAGAATAATGCTGGCTTGGACATCACCAAGATTAAGAAGATCTGCATGAGATGTTCAGGAATCAGGACAATCAGATAATAAGTGGGCTACTGGAACAAACCATTCATGGACAAGACAATAAAACCTGGAAATCAATGGAATGCTACTACAGCAGTATACCTAATGAGAGGGGATATATGAAAGGTTTGAGAGAGCTATGGTTGAACAGAGGACCTGCATCCACAAAACCAGCTATTTACCCAGTGCTTCAATATAGTGAAGAGGAAGCTGTTCTTACAATTTGAGATAGTCCGAGTACATATTATATCCCATATTCAAGAAGACCCGAAAGAACTGGATGTGCAGCCAATCCCTGAAAATGAAATGTACCAGTTCCACCTTTTCCATTACAGAGCACAACAGCTGATGTGAGGCAAACGATCATGGATAAACTAGCTACAATCAACTCTTGAGGTGAGTTACCAAGGCTCAGTGGAAATGTACCATCAGAAGTATAGCAATAGCAATGGCACTTAGACTTATATACCACTTTACAGTGCTTTACAGCCCTCCCTAAGTGGTTTACAGCATATTGCCCCCAACAATCTGGGTCCTCATTTTACCGACCTCAGAAAGGATGGAAGACTGAGTCAACTTTGAGCCTAGTGAGATTCGAACTGCCAAATTACAGTCAGCCGGCAGTCAGCAGAAGTAGCCTGCAGTACACGAATTCTAACCACTGTGCCACCATGGCTCTAGAACAGTGGTTCTCAACCTTCCTAATGCCGCGACCCTTTAATAGAGTTCCTCATGTTGTGGTGACCCCCACTGGATGCCTTTCTCCGAAATGGCACAGTCTTCGGTAGGTCCCCCTCCTCTCCCTCTCAGCAAACGCAGATGTTGGTCGCGGCTCCCTTTTCTCGGCGCTGCTGCCCCCTAGTCTGTCTCCATGGTGGGGAGGCAGGTGAGGAGGCAGGTAAAGGGACGGCGAACTTGGCTATTTCCCGAGGAGTCACCGCTGCTGCTGCTGCCACCACTACTGCCATGTATTGTAAGGCTGTTCCCAGCCACCGGCGGTGCTTCCGTTGTTGTTCCCACCTCTGCTGCTGTTGGTGGCAGTTCTGCCTTGTCTCCTGTGCCGCCTTGCCTCCCTCCCCTCCTGCTTCTGTCGTTTGCTTGAGGCTGACGACTCTCAGCCCTGCCGCTACCGCTGCCACTGCCGCTGCCATGGTGCCTTCACCTCCTCCTCCTGTCACCTCCTCCTCTTCAGTTTGCTTTCAATTGTGTCGCGCTGGCCTGCAGCCCCTTATATTGAGCTTATATTGATAGAGGAGTGGTGTCTCGGGTTCCTAAGACCATTGGAAATATGTGTTTTCCGATGGTCTTAGGCAACCCCTGTGAAAGGGTCGTTCGACCCCCAAAGGGATCCTGACCCACAGGTTGAAAACCACTGCTGTAGAAGCTTCTTAATGGAGATGCTAGTGCCTTGGTGGCCCAAACAAAACAAAACAAAACAAAGAACCAGACAGTATTACAGGAATTGTGCATGTACTTGCTATCTTGTTGAAATGTTCTATTCAGTTAGTAAAATGCAATAGTCTCATTGTCTTTTAATAGTATTAACAATTAACAGAGTGGAAAGGGAACTTGTAGGTCTTCAAGTCCAACCCTCTGTACAAGTAGGAGATTCTATACCAGTGGTGGCTAACCTTTTTAGTGCCAAGGGCCCAAAGCGTGCACACAACCCCAAAATGTAACGTGAGTGTCCTCCATGCATGTGCCCCTCCTCTGTGGATGTTCACCCCCTCGCCTTGTTTTGGCTTCCAGGTTAGTGCAGGAGGCTTTCCAGCCCCAAAATGGGGAGCAGGGGGCCTTGTGCACCTCCCCATGCCCTGTTTTGGCTTCCAGGTTGGTGCAGGAGGTCTTCCAAGCCCAAAATGAGGTGCAGGGTGTGTGTGTGTCGTACACATGAACTCCGAAAGTGCAATTTGAGCCCCCCATGCATGCACACTGCCCCCCTGTGCATGCGTGCATGCATCCCCGCATGAGCCCCACCCCCTACACATGCGCAGCAGAGACCCAAAGACCAACTGGCTGGCAGGAGGCACGTGCGCATGCGTGGTGGAACTGGGCTGGGGTGACGGCTGGCATACCCACAGGAGTCTGCGTGCCATCTGTGGCAGATGTGCCATCATGGCCCTATACCATTCCAGACAAGTGGCTGTCCAGTCTCTTCTTAAAAACCTCCAGTGATGGAGCACCCACAACTTCTGAAGGCAAGCTGTTCCACTGGTTAATTGTTCTCACTGTTAGGGAATTTCTCCTTAGTTCTAGGATGCTTCTATCCTTGATTAGGTTCCATCAATTGTTGCATATGACCATTCTACATTGCATATGCGGGCATAACTGTGATAATTAAAAGAAATAATAATGGAAGAGTTTGAAAGCTCAAGCACTTGGTGATATTGATTTTTTCCAGATAAAGAAAGACATTACAATCAAGCAAGCCTAATATTTTCTTCTTGCATGTGCATATCAACTTGTTTTCACTTTAAACAAGTAGAAGGGAATAGAGATAGTAGTCACAAACATTGATTTTTTTTTTAAAAAGCCCACAGATTAAGCAATGTGAAATTGACTTTGTTTCATCAAACTATAGCATTAGCAGATGAAGCAACTCTAACTGTAGATTTTTAACAAACCGTTTGACACTACTCTCCATCTTATATGACTCATTAATTCAAATTGATTTGGAAAAAAACCTGTGTCGCATGGAAAATTAGTTTGGCAAGCACATGAACAAAGTGCTGTTAGTATTAAATTTGTGTAAAATTGTGTCACCAGCCTTGTAAGACGGAAGGAAATGCAGTCTGGATTTCTAAGTGTTAACCCAGTACTTTGTTTAATACAGATGCATCAATTGGAATTCCTATAGACAGTTTTAATACAGTGCATTCTGTAAAATTATTGTATTGGGATATCAAGATATGAATCTTATAATGTTCAATGTTCAGAGAAACATAAAGCTAACACTTCTTTCATAGAAAAATACTTATTCTGAATTACCCAAACATAAAAGGAGAAGTAACACATATGAGTAGCAGAAAGCCAAGAAAGTATATATTTTATTTGATGAGTCACAATTATTTGCTATGATTGTAAAGAAACTATTTTACATCTTTCTTCAGTAGTTGTAAAAACATGGGTAGGAAGAGAGGGTATATCTTACAAACATGCTATTGTCAAGGTTGGACACCCCTTGTTATCAAGAATGTTTTAAAATTATCTCTCTCCCGGTTTATAAGAATTATATTTAGCACATTTTTTTCAAAGGAAGAAATCCCTGAACTATAAGGGAAATGTAATAGATCACCCATCCATGATTGCAGATATTGTTCTCAAAAATTGCACTATAATCCTCCTTAATAGCATCATCATAAACACCAAGTAAGTACTCTGAGTTCTCTCGAATAAGATTTGTATCTTGTTCAGGAGATGTGTTTTAGTCTTTGATTACCCCATATTATTAACTTAAATGGCCCCTGTTTACAGTTATACCTATTACCATCAAGAGTCATTACTTGATATGAACAACGCCGTTTGCCGTTTCTTTTGTAACAACAGCAGACAACCTGGTTTTATCTGTATGCATCTGTTTGTGCTGTCCCTCTTGCAAAAGATCAGAGTCTTAGCAATAGAAACACAAAATACTTTTTTATTAATTTTGAATGTTTACATTACAAGATATTTTTGTGTATATTGCCAATTATTTTAGGATATAGTAAAATTAGTAGTTACTGGTATTATTTATTGTTCTGCTCAGAAACTTTGGAGCAACTTAAGGCATATTTTGATATTGTAACAATGACAAATGTAGACACTTCAGAGTCCTTAGCTTTATTGAATTTAGTATGACACAATGAATTGCCCTTTCAGCTATTAATGTGGATAGTAGATACCCTGGGCTACTAAAACATTACTTACATTCCAGTCACATGAACACTAGTATCACTCCTGGCTGGCAAATGATCGTATTAGATAATATTAGATTATATAATATGAGTACCAGTTTGGTCTAATGGTTAAGACATCAGGCTAGAAGGCAAAAGACCATGAGTTCAAATCCCACCTTAACCATGAAAGTCAGCTGAGTGACCTTGGACCAGTCATTCTCTCTCAGCCCAATCTATCTCACAGGATTGTTATTGTGAGGAAAATAGGAGGAAAAAGGTATGCTGGATATGTTCTCTGCCTTGAATTATCTGTAAAAACAATAAAGCTGAGAAATAAATAAATAATCACTCATAATATTCTTATGGTATTTATAACATGCCAACACTACTTTCCCATTGCTTGGGAAACACTGTTTTTTTCTGTTTAACACAAAGTCACCATGTTTTCTGATATCTGAAAAATAAAGCGAAATGATGATAATAAGATATGCCCAACATTTTCCATGGCAATTCAGGAACACCATATGATTTCAGTCACTTTTTCATTTCTACAGAACACATACCACAGAGCTGACAATTTCTTTTTCAATATTAGTAGATATATAAATACAAGATTTTATTTCTCTTGCTTTGACTGTAGTCTGTTCTCTGATATAGAATCTCTCAAGTATTACAACTCTTGTAATGTATTGACACTCTTATTGTTTATTCTCAAATGACTTATGCCAGTCATTTCTGAGAAGGGCTGGGTAGCTGTATGCCATATATCAGCAAGCTGCATCCAGTTACCTGACATTACTTTAAGAAGATACACTTCACAATCTTTGTAAGAGCATGTGCTACAAATGTACAAGGACACTATCAATAGTCTTTCTGAAAATTGTTTGCAGAAATGTATCATTAATCTGAACTAAATGGGTAAAGGTTAAGACAGCTTCAAGTCAAGCTTGATCGATATGACTGCATGACACAACCATGTAGTTTTCTTAACAACAGTTGGTAAGTAGTTTGCTAGTCTCTCTTCCAGGATCTTTTTGATTCCCTGAACAAGCTCATAACCTTGATATTCCTTGATAGTTTTTCATTCAAGTACTAGTCAAGTTGAACCCTGTTTTAATTTCCAGTAGATTGGTCAAGTATCACCATATGTTGAGACTCTGATGTTAAACACTTCTTCTAAATGCATTCCGATTGAATTTCCATCATTGTCAATAGCCTTGCAATTGACCCTTTCTCTCTCTCTCTGCAATTCTGGTCTAATACATTGAGAGATCTTTAAGCATAAGAATTTGGTTTATTCTCCTAAAGAAAGCATATTCCAAAACCATTCTTTGACACTTCCTTTCTGGATTTTCTGCTGTGATAATCATATTATCCACCCTTTCTATTTAAGTACCAGTAATTTTTGAAATAAAATAGTTTGAAAAACTTCCCTGAGGGTGAAGACAAACAATGAAAATGATATATTCTCTAGGGTGGATTAAATGAATGTATTAATGATGATGATTTATTTATTTATTAAATTTATATGCTGCCCAACTTGCAGTCAAGCTACTCAAATTCTAAGATTCCTCTAATTTTGCTTCTCCATTTTCATCCATAATAGTAAAAATGTTCATGACTGCCAGATAACATCTTCCACTGAAGCAGTGATATATTGCTGTCTATATACTGCATTGTTTGAATCATGTGAGTTCAATGATATTCTCAGCATTCTGTTTGTCTTCTTACAACTAGACTACCCATCCAAATAATTGTTCTTACATCGAAGATTCTACTATATTACAATGTTAACAAATAAAATCAAAAGCCTCATGTGTTGCTCTTCCCAAAATGGGAATAGAAGAAATATCTATTATCTATTATACAAAATGGTGATTGATAGTTCTCCCCAAGGCTTAGCATTTCAATACCAATCTATATGCCACAGTACTAAAATCGTAGGTTTGTAATCTTTAATAGCAATAGCAATGGCACTTAGATTTATATACCACTTCACAGTGCTTTACAGCCCTCTCAAAGCGGTTTACAGAGTCAGCATATTGCCCCCAACAATCTGGGTACTCATTTTATTGACCTCAGAAGGGTGGAAGACTGAGTCAACCTTGAGCTTGGTGAGATTCAAACTGCCAAATTGTAAGCAGCCGGCAGTCAGCAGAAGTAGCTTGCAGTACTGCATTCTTACCGCTGTGCTACAACAGCTAATAGGGGAAAACAGTGCGTCACTGGGCAATTTTTTTTTCAATCAAAGTACCTCAAATGGTCTAACTTACAGAACACTGAGACCCATTACTGTGAGAATTAAATTTTGGAAAGTTCTTGCCATTTTAGTTCCACTGCTGTGCTGCTGTGGTTGTGTGATCCTCAGACAGAATGTTCCCTGACAACTTGGGAACCTGGGAAGCTTCCCCATTGACCTGTGAGAAAAATCAATGGGGATCATGTGACTGCAGATGACAGAGGGAGTGTGATAGCAGGTTTGGACTTGCTTCTCTGTTTAGATAAGGAAATATATGAGAAAGAAAGACACAACCGGTCACAGGTAGTCTTGGAATTCCTAAAGTCTGATTCTGAGCTCTTCCATAAAATACAAGGTTTATATCACTTAGACATGTCTTCATGCCAGCTAATTAAAAAAAAAAGACTTCAGTGGTAAAACATTTGTTTTAGCAACTGTGTCGACTTTAAATTTTCCTGGAAAAGGTAAGGTTATGTTTGTGGGGTGGCTGGGGAGAAGATAACATGGAAAGGCAAGTTGACAGATCTCAAAAATGGCCACTCAGCCCAAGGGTATCTGCAGGGTATGGTCAAAAAAGTCGAGCCACCACAGAGCAATTGAAGCTGTGCCCAATTTTTATGCAGGCGGAGAGAGATCTGGGAAGAAAGAGGTCAAAGTATTCAAATACACTTTTTTGTTGTTGTTATTATTATTTTATAAACAAGAGTAGGAACTTCCTATTGCATTTTTCAATATCCTGTATTTTTTCTGGACTAACATTAAATTACTGAAATCTGTGTAGTTCTTCCTTCCTTGGCCTTGAAAACTACGCAGATATTATGCCAACATATTGAAGTGGCGGAGTCTTTGTCTGCAATTCATTTGCAGCTCTGTGATCCTGGGAAAAGACATGGTTGTTTTCAAAAGAGGCACACAGACCTGTGTTCACATTTTCACATGTCTTGAAGTACCTCCATACGACTGAAGGTAAAGTCTTCTATAAGCCTTACTCAATATTATCTGCTTCCTCACTTATATTTTGAACAGAGATAAGCATTTGAATGTATATATACTGTTTATGTGCAGTTGTTTATAGATTCAAATTAAGAAAACAGGAATATGAAGGTATTGTATAATAAGTATTCAGATTTGAACAAAGTATTTTATTTTGTATGATTCTGAGGTTGACTCAGCTTCTGTTCACTTAAGGATTCATTAAAATGTACAGTTTGTCCAGGGGTGTCTAAACCATTGTAGGTAACTTATACCTGGCTCAGGATTTCTAGCCTCTTTGCCCTATTTATTGCAAATCTTCCCAAGTACAGAGTACTTCTAAAGATGACCTAGTTTCTCACAATGGAAGCTCTTGGTTTTCTCTGATTTGTTATTATATATCCTTAGATTGTAATTTTTCAGATTCTGCCATCTTTATGAGAATCCTTTCACATTCTCTTTCATGGATGGGTAGCTTAAGTAGTTCCTTGAAAGGTGTTATTGTAATTACCCAGTTCTCATTACTTCAGCTGTATGGCATATACCAGTTACTTTTTCTAGAATGAAATTAAGCTCTCCCCGAACTCTTTCCTTTATTCTCTCATCTTTCATCCTAAATATAATTTCATTCTTTTCCATTTCATCAGCTCTAGAACCAAATTCACAATAGTTAGCTTCATTTTATAGCTCCCTAACAAATTGTTCAACAATATTTTCCTATATCTGGCCATTATTTCTTTTGAAATTATATGCAAACACATCTTTCTTACAAGCTGTGCAGTGTGTGTTATGAACTTCAAAAGAATCTAATCAATATAGTTTTTGATTGGAAGTGTATGTGTGTGTGTGTATGAACATCTAATCTTAAAATTAGATATGCCCACACATACAGTACTGTGTGTAGAACAAAAATTCTGTTTCCAGCATTTTCAGTTCTGGTATGATTTTTTTTTTCATGCAAGTCAATAAGAAGGTCTGAAAAAATACATAATGTTGCTGCTACACTAAATCTTCCCCAGGGTATCAATAATCCAAACTAGCTTCTGATAATAAATGTCTTACTGAAAGAAGTAAGTGTTGAAGCACCCAAGTTTTGTAAAGTGAAATATTTAGTAGGATCTGGTGAGATAGCAAAAATTGAACAGTGAACATGACTAAAAAGACAATATACCATCCATAGAAAGAGGAAAGCATGAGAAAGAAACTCAAAATAACTGGTCCCAAAGGTGCTTTTTCAAAAGGCAATTGGACTTTCTTTGTTTTTCCTGATGTTTTGCTTCTCATCCAAGAAGCTACTTCAATGAATTTTAATCTTTAAAGAAACAAAGCAAGTCCAATTGCCTTTTGAAAAAGCCTCTTTGGGATAAACCATGACCTGGATGGCTGAATCTCTATAGACATTCAAAATAACTGTCTTGATCTTGTTTAGGATAACATGGAACAGAGGGATACCATGATAGCAGGGGTGAAATTCAGCAAGTTCTGACAGGTTCTGGAGAACCGGTAGCAGAAATTTTGAGTAGTTTGGAGAACCAACAAATACCATCTCTGGCTGGCCCCGGAGTGAGGTGGGAATGGAGATTTTTCAAAATCCTTCCCCCAGGAGTTGGGTGGGAATAGAGATTTTGCAGTATCCTTCACCTATAACGCCCACCAAGTCACGCCCACAGAACCGGTAGTAAAAGAATTGAATTCCACCACTGCATGATAGGTTTTCATGACTGATGTTAGGCCTTCAAGATAGGAATGTTGAGAAGCAGGCATGTCAAGAAACAGACATATTGTTTGTAATTATAGGGTAAAAGAATAGTACCGTAACTTTCCTTCTCACTCATGTTATATCAAACAATAGCAAGGTGGGAACTAGAGTTCCTCCACTTTCTTCATTTTTGGGACTATATCATTTTTTCTCAAAGTCTCCCCTTGACAGTTTGCTCATTCCTCTCTCATGCCAAAGGCCAGGTATGAATTCCTTCACATGCCACTCTTCTGTCATTCCTCCTCTGTCCATTAGGTTCTTGTTTCCTGAAGTATATTTCATACCTGTCAACTCCCCTCTCTTCTGTTTCTGACACTACTTTACTCTCAGATTTCAGGACAGGTACAACTACACATTTCTGTTCTTCCAGAAACACAAGCACTTATTCAGAAACTACGTAACAGCAGACACTTCAAGGACTCAATACTGCTAGATAAGCTGCTTTAGTGCAGACAGTAAGGAAATGATCTATATGCAAAAGGTCTGCCTGATGCAGAACGCAGAGATCAAGCCCTTTATATAGATTTGTCTGCCCCAAGGATTTACATCTTTGGACTTTTCCTTCTGCTTTTTTTCAGTCCAATGGATTCATCATTTTCTTTTCCCACCAGCCTTGAGACTGTAATGGACCCATTCTTTCTATACACAATGCTTCTAATCTAGTCTGCAATGCTTTGTTTTCTGCTCTGCCAACTTCAGCCCTTGAATTGCTTCCCTTTGGGACTCCCTTCAGAGACATGCTTCAGAATGAATTATTATTATTATGGGTGGTCGTGCAGTCAGCCAGATGCTTAGACTTAATTTGGCATTTCTCTCCACCAATTGAGTCCTTCTCAAGGACTTTGGATAAGCAGATGTTATTGATTAATAATATTAAATGGATCATCACTGGATGTAAGGTGTTCCAAGTAATGCTAACTTCTACAATTGACTTATGGTGATTTTGTCATTGTCAACGATGTTGAAGTAATACTCCAGATGTTTTGAGGTTGCACCCAAGGCACCTCTTACTATTGGTTCTATCTTTGCTTTCTTTTGTCATAATCATTCTTCTTCTATTTGCAGATTTTTATACTTTGTCATTTTCTCCAGTTCTTTCTTTCTACTCTGCTGTCTCCAGGTACTGCCATACCCAAACTTCTTTGTCTTGGAATGTTGTGTGGCAGACATTTATCTGAATTTTAAAGTCCCAGAGCATTTCATTTTCTTCCTTTTCTATTATTTTGTCTATTTTGTGATCCCATAAATTCTTTCTTACAGGTAATGAATATTTCACAGCAGATATTCCAATCACCTCATAAATTTATGTGGAAAAGTTTTGTTTATTTTTTTCTGGATGGATGGTAAACATAAATGAATATGTTCTTAACAAAATGAAGTCATGAGCCAAAGAGACCCAAGCATGATCTCTGGACTCAGGCGCCAAAGACTCTGGTGACAATCGACTATAAGAAGCTGTTTTAGCAAGCAGTAGAAAGTCCTCCTAGGTGTAATAATTTATTGCTTTACACAGATTTTGGAAGGCTTCTTGACATGGTAATCTAACGACAAGAGGGAGTCTGAGGCTCCTTCAGACTCCCTCAAGTGTATGTGTTCTGCATACACCTTGTTATCAGATGAGGCACGGTGTGAAGTGGGCTCGTTAAGGAAATCTATCAATAAAGACAGCAGTAGGAAAGCTCTGTGATCCAACACAAGTTTATCAGAGCCTATTAGTGAAACTCAACCTCTTCTGGGCTGGATTCAAAAGATGGCCAATGGATTTGGTACATGCACATGTGCATGTGCACAAGCGCACATACGCACAAAGATTCATGTCCCAAAAGAATGTGGTTGTATGAACTGGCACTTTAGTTTGCTTGCTGGAAATCTCTGATAGTTAGCAGAAAGGAATAGGAACAGAAATCTCCGATTCAATGTTAGCTATATTTTCTTTTTGGTTTGGGGAACGTTTACTAATCTAGGCTCCAAGGATAACCACCTCTGTTTTTCCTTTGCTGAGGTCTGGCACAGTTATTTTATTTCACTTGTAGATTTCTTCAAGTTCCACCAAGACAAAAGATTCTTGTAGCAGGGCCAGGAGTGGTAGAGGGGGAGGGGGGATCTCATTCTTGCCTATGTGAGCAAGAACACATCTTGGAGAAAATGTTAATTAACAATTAATTAACAGATGATGCTGTTAATATGGCTCTGCACTACATCTTACAACATCTTGAATCTCCAAAGACCTATGCAAGG
>JANHFM010004046.1:43331-54784 GCA_032468115.1 Grayia smithii
GGGTCCTGCACAATCTGAGTTAGGTCCATGGCTGTCATGGAAGCCATGAACTCCCGCACCAACTCTGATGTCTCACCTGCCGATGGCAAGTTGAAGTCTCCCACAACCATGAGGTATATGTATACTGTGTTACAGAATAAAAAATGACTCTAATGCTGAAGTTCACTAATATAAAAAGCAAGTATTCATAAAAGAGGGACTAGCTCTTTTAAATGTGTATTTTATCACTGCATTTATCTGATTATCCCCAGCCAAACATAAACAGTGCTCTTCTGCACCAAGGGAACGGAAGCAGGGAAGTTAAATTTTATAGAGCAATGGAATGGCTACATTCACAGCGCTGCTTATGCATCAGAGTTTAACACCGACAAATCAGATGGTGCTGCTGTTAAACATACTTCACACTTCTGGGCTCCCATCTCTGGGGCACATTTAACATGTCAGTCAAAGACAAGAAAAATTAACTCAGTATAGGATTACTAGATAGCTGAACAGGCAAAGGACACTGACAATTGGAGAGAAGGACAAATGGGGGGACCGGGTTGGGGGGGGGGTAGACACACAAACTTTTTAAGTTTCTTGGTATCCACAACAAAAAAATAACAAAAGGTCTATTTAAGCCTAGATCTATACGACGTTATTTTTTCTAGCATTGGACAGACTTTTTTCCCTGAATTGAAGGAATGTGCAAGAGAAATTAGGAGGTAAAAGTCTTCAGTGAGTAAGTGATTAAGGTTTTGTCAATTTCAGGCAGCAGCATAAAGAGGCCAAAGGTTCTAATCAACTCATTAAAGTCACAGAGTGGAGCTTGTTAACTTGCCATTAGCATTTTTAGGGAAGCCCAGCTCCACAGATAAAAGCTGTTCTGGAAGAGACAAGCTTGTTAGATACTCAAAAGCCCAGACAGTGTTTGTTTTTAAGGCTAGGCCTGCCTGACAGAAGACATGAGGACAAAAAGGATCTTCCCTTTGCAGAACATCTGACACCTCAGTGTCCCAAGACAGCAGATCTACATGGGTAGCCAGATGTTTAGCCTGGATTTGGCATTTTTGTCTCCCTCTTGAGTCTTCCCAAGTACCAAGGATAGGGAGATATTGTTGTTTGAGGGTGTTAAAGGTATAATTGCAACAGTGGTGGGTTTCACTTACCTTTGCTACCAGTTTGCATGCATGCCAGTTCTGCGCATGCGCAGAGCATACTTGATGGTGTCCGGGCGGGTGGGCGGAGCCTCTTGCTACCGCTGCTTCCGGTTCTCCCGAACCAGGGCGAACCAATAGCAACTCACCACTGGCTTGCAGGATGTAAACTGTTCCAAGTAAAGCTGCCTTTTCCAATAATTGGCAATGATTTTGTCAATGCTAATGTGGTTCAAGTGTTACTCCAGATGTTTTGGGATTGCACCAAAGTGCCTATCACTATTGGTGCTATCTTTGCTTTCTTTTGTTATAGGTATAGACCAGGGCTGTCAAACTCACAGCCCGCGGACCAGATGCGTCATACGCTGGCCACGCCCATGCCCGGTTTAGCAAAGGCAGGGGGAAGTCATGATATGTCACGTGATGACACTGTGATGACATGAGTTTTACACCCCTGGTATAGTCCTTCTATTTGCAGATCTTTGTAGTTTATGAGTTTCTCTAGTTCTGTGTCTTCTATTCTGCTGTCTCCAACATCTGCCATGTGTACTACACAGACTTAGTTTTATTATTAATATGATTGAAAACAAAAGTAAACATTTAAAGTGTTTGGCTGGGCCAAAGCTTTTATTGTTTACAGATGTACTGAAATCCATATTTGATTTAAATTAACCACTGTATTCCAAATTCATTCATTGATTTATTTCACTTATTTCTTTCCTAACTACACTTTTGATGTATAATTTAATTTATTTACCTTTTTCCTTGTGGGCAACTCAATTCATCTTAGAATATTGCAGTATACAATAGATATTCAGTTCAGCAATCATCTACTTCATAATAAGAGTTCAACTGTAAAGTAAAAGATAGGCAATTCGTATTCTGTCACATTGCACTTAACAGCACTCATTCCTACAATGTAAATCCTAAGGGTTGCTAATTTTTATACTTGAAAAGGAAAAATATGAAAAACTTCACTTTCTACATTTTCAAGGAATACAGACCCATGTGGTCTAAAATAGCAACATAATGATCCTAACACAACAAACAAGCAATTCTGTATTTTAAAAAATAAAAATAAAAAATTGTGTGAAAATATGTAATCGTAGGCAAAACAACTTTAAAATATTAACTGTTCAGAAGGCAGCCACAGGAAATCTTGGGTACTTAATTCCCACTATGTCATTATATCTCAAATTTTTGAATAACTATTAAGTTTTGTTCAGATATATATATATTCTGCTTATATCTGCTTCCTGAAGGGTCCTGGGCAGCATTTAAAAGGGTATCCTTCTATGAGCAACCTGCAATAGAAAAATATACTATTTCAAATAACAAATTCATTTTCCAAAACCTGAATGTAGCAACCTACTGTATTTTTCCATCTATAAGATGCCCCCATGTATAGGATGCCCGCCTGCCACTTTTCTTACCCAAAATTCAGAAATCAATATTTTAAACATTAAATAGAAGGCATTTATTTTACAGAGTAAGACATTTGCTTACTGGTACCAGTGTTTACTTTTGTGTCTTCTGATTTTTTTATGGGGTCAGAACACTCTGACATTACTGCTCCCTGTCACATCTGGGCATTGGCTACACGCTCTCCACAGCATCAGCTGATGTCAATTACATAAGGCTTGTGATTGGAGAAAACCTGTTAGCTTGTCTCTGCAGTCAGGAGTTTCGCTTGTGAGGGCTAGTTTGCAAAGATAAGGTATCGGCAGTCACACAACTGTGGTTCTCTCCCTGCCCCCTTCCCCCTGCCGCCCTGTGTGTAAGACGCCCCTCCATTTTAAAATATTTTTAAGAAAAAGTATCGTCTTGTACACAGAAAAATATGGTAGTTCTCTTAATCCATTCTAAGTGAAAGATCAAAAAAGACAATCTGTACAAAAAGCCATTGAGACAAAGTGTCATCCTACTATCTGCCTTATTTATTGCTGACTGATCCAAAAATACAGTAGTCCACCAGTTATAAAGCTCTGCCTTGTACAATGGAATTGAGCAAGCTTTTTTGATAGAGTGGGGCTGTTCCTTTTGTAGGAAGGGAAATATTTTTGGAAGCTGAAGATCATAGCATATAGGGGCGTGAATGGCATGGCATCATGTGAAAGGCAGAAGTTCTGAATTAAATGAGCCAAGAATTTTTTTGTAGATATGGAAAAAGATGAATTCTCTTCTGCTTTAGGTATGCTAGGCTATCTGAAAATTTAACATTCTGCTTCTGTACAAATTGCATGCAGCACATCTTCAGCAGTTTATATGAAGCAGTGTGGCAGTGTTGCTTGGTAGAAACAAAGACAAATATTTCTGACAGCGGTGATAATAAGAATATGTCTTACTGGTTTGGCTCTTCCAAACAGCATATTTGCATCCCAGCATGTATATTATTAAGCTGAGTCTCACACATTCAGCAATTGTAGGTTCAGAAGTACCATTCTGAGTTGGACATATTTAATTAAGAATAGAGACTATAATCAATGAGATCTTTATGGCATCTATGGAATTGCCCTGTTTAGTTTGACACCCGAAACAGCAGAAACATTAGCACAAAACTTTGCAGCCACAATTTAATTCGTTATGTGTATCAATATTAAGTACATTTAGTCCATTGAATCCCAAGACCGAAAGCCTTTCATTATTCAAATATGCATTTTTTCCAATGTTCTGTCATTAAAGAAAACAGAAAGTCATTTATGACATTCCTGTTTTGATCCTTACACCTAACAGATTGGGTTCAGATTTGCACTCAACGTTGCGATGGAAATAGGTTGGTGATTTTCTCTGGTTTCAACTTTACTCTGCAATCCCAAACATTACATCCCAAACAATTCTGAAGGATTTGAGAATCCTTGAGGACAGCATGATACTGGCAAGGGGAGTTTCAGGGGAAGAGATAATATGAGAAAATTGCCAGCCTGGTGCCTTTCTCAGTGGGGAATCTCCATTGGTAAGTCAGTTAGTCAGACAAGGAGCCTAAATTATGAATACTAACGCTACCTTTATTGTAAGGTTTAGGTAACAGAATCTTGAAAGTCTGAAAGCTTCTCCTCCTCCCTTTTACTCTCCTCCAAATAAGGGAGGGCTGCTTCTGACATGCTTCCCATACCCCTTTAAACATCTATGGGCTGAGGTATAGTACCTTTTTTACATGATGGTTATGTATGGTGCAGCTCTTCCTCCTTTCTCCCAAGGTCATCCCATATACCATTACCAGTTCACATTAGAAACAAAAATGCTCTTTCACTCACAGATGGGCAAGTCTGAATCAAATGGATGTATATTCTTTGGTATTATACCTTCCTTATACTTATATAAGTAATTTGACTGACTTATCAAACAATAAAGCCAGGATAAAAATTTAATAAATAAGTACTTACACCTTGTATGGAAGACCTATTTCTCATGTGAGTTACTCTATGGATTTAGAATGGAGTCTTAAATCTGCAAGGTATTTAATCTGTGCATTAAGGATTTATTTTCCTTGTCTTCACTTTTCTTAATATTTAGAGAAAACTGTGGCCCTCTTGAAAAGTTCCTATGCACTCAAGTTGCTTTTACTACAAATCCAAAGCGGTGGATAATGACTAAAATTAATAATAGCACTGCATATACTATATTAACATTTCTTTAGAACACATTGCTGCTTTTGGTGGAAAAAACATTAAATCCCCAGTATGTCAGACAGATCCTTTTTAAAAAATCAGAAATAGAAGTTCTAAAATTCACTTGGCCTTGGTTGTTGGATCTACAATTTTTAATACCTTTTATAAGAAATGGGAACCTTTCCATCATAATACCTTTCTGAAGACCAAACCCAAAAAGTGAGTAGCCATTCACAGATATTTATTTGCATACATAATAGCAACACCCATACCTACATGTAGATCAGGGGTGGGTTCTACTTACTTTTATTACTGGTTCTCTTCATGCACATGCTTTGCCCTTGATTGACACTTGTGCGCTCGCTTTGCTCACGTGCCAAACGCACACTCCGCAGATGCGCACTAATTTCCTTGAAAAAACTAGAAACAAGTGCTCTGCACATGTGCAGAGCAGAAAAACAGAGAAAACTGTAAGTACGGGCGCGCGGGTGGGCCCAGCTCCCACCCGCAGAGAACTGGTTCAGTGATGTCACACTGTCACTGCTACCAGATCGCGTGAACCGGGCCGAACCGGGAGCAACCCACCACTGATGTAGATGTAGTTGCACAACATAGAAGACAATGTTAAATTTCTTTCCCTCTCTCTCTCTCTCTTTCTCTCCCTCTCTCTCTCTCTCCATTTGAGTGTGTGCTGTATGTACTATTTAAGAAGGAAAAACTAAATTTATGATTTGCCATCTAGTTAGTGTGAGACTTCTTCAGCCTAATTGCTATGAAAAGGTACAGCTAAGTAGATGTTAAGGGCTGATCAGGAAATTCCTGGAGACCATCTCTGAGCCATTAGGCTATAAGTTCTCTATCCATCTTTTATATGATTCCAAATAACAGACATTTTGAAAAGAAGACAAACATTTATATACAACCAAAGGTTGCAGGTTTTTGTACATCACAATCTCCAGCCCTAGAGGTTTCTGCAACTAGATGTAAACATAAGACTAAGTCTGTTCTCATGACTAACATCTATTTGAATAAGAGGGGGGAAATTAACATATAAGATCCCATTACTGATAAGAGGCCTATGAGATACCAGAGCTGAATCATTCCTAAAAGTTAGCAAGCTAAGCTGACATTCGTTGACAAGATGAACATTAGGCTAATGAAGAACACCCCATTCAAACTGAAGGTGATTAAAGCATGGGTGGGGTGCTTTAATTATCAGGTATGATCTGATAAACTATGCCTCCTCATGCAAATCAACAGTTTAAGCCACTTTTTGTTACTACAAGTTACTACAATATGCAAGGTATGTATATCACCTATTTGTGCCACACCACACCACAGAGTCCTGTGCAACCATGAGAACAAAAATACATGATTAACTTACACCAAATGCTACCTTTGATGCAAAAAGGAATTATACAGGTAGAACTCATTAAAAAAATCTATTCATTAAGTAATAAATGGAAACTGAAAATTTTAATGTAAGAATAAAAGAAATATATCTTTACACTTTACATGTATTTCAAAGTACATAAATAAAAAGAGATATATATTTGTCTTTGAATCAGTGGTGGCTTGCTCCCGGTTCAGCCCGGTTCCCGTGATCCGGTAGCAGTGACGGTATGATGTCACCAAACCAGTTCTCCGCGCCCGGGAGCCTGGGAGCTGGGCCCACCCACATTCCCAGCTCTTTTTCCACTCTGTGCATGTGCAGAGTGCTCGTTTTGAGTTTTTTCCCTAGTAGAGTAGTAAATGCGCATGCACAGAGTGCGCATTCCGGGCACATGTGAGCAAAGCGAGCACATGCACCGATCATGCACAAAAGTGCGTGCATGAAGAGAACCAGTAGTAAAGGTAAGTAGAACCCGCCCCTGTTTTGAATCCTTTATAAATGAATTTGCATTTACAGTACAAATGCTATTTGTTAATTCATATTCTGAAGATAATTCTTATTGCGTACTTTCCAGAATCAGACAATCCAGAACTTAAAATTGTAGTATTTTGTAAATTAGCCATTAGATTGCCAAAAGTGATTTTTTTTTCCTTTACTCTAATAGCTTAGTTAGCAAGAGTAATGAGAATGAATATATATTGACCATTAGCAGCCTAGCCCGAGGGTCTTTCATGATAGGGAGTAAGATCTTGCACATCTATTCACGAACCTCAAAAATAAGACTATTCTTTATGGAAAAGTTTATATAATTCAGAACTCT
Source organism: Grayia smithii (assembly GCA_032468115.1). Classification (NCBI taxonomy): domain Eukaryota; kingdom Metazoa; phylum Chordata; class Lepidosauria; order Squamata; family Grayiidae; genus Grayia; species Grayia smithii. Next base: position 50,289 of record JANHFM010004046.1, read on the forward strand.
TGTCAGAAGGATGTCTGGAGAACAGAGGAAGAAGATATGAACACTGAACATTGACTCAAGAAGCTGACCTTCCATCTTTAAAGCCACTAAATAGGATGCTAATTCAAACATATAAGAAAAAAAATTAAATATTAAAAAAATGTTTATTGCAGTGTCATATATTGCAGTTCCCATTATTTCTTTTCATCACTATACAGGAAAGGTCTTAGCACGATTCAGGTAGCAGTGTTTTTTCCTGACAATTTGTCATCTCTTTGCGGTAGCCCAGGCCAGACAAAAGACTTATAGGAACTATTTAGGGTACAATAACAAAATTTTGACAGACTGCTACTATCTTCCTGATTTTACACCAAAGAGAATCAAGGTGGGTTAGTTTGAGTTTATCATTCCTTCCTCTTTTTGGGGGGCTAAACTGGAGTTTACATAACTGCCTTTTCATTTCTTTTTCAAGGTAATCTCCATATTCTTCTCCTTTTTATTTTTTTAAAATTATTTTATATTCCATCTTTTATTACTTTTACAAATAATTAAAGGCAGCAAACACCCTTGTTCTCCTTTTTCCCTCATAACAACAACTTGTAAGATAAGTTGGACTAAGATAGTGACTGGCCCAAAATCACCCAAATGGCTTTCAGGGTTAAGGTGGAATTTGAATTCATGGTCTTTTACTTTTTAGCCTGGCGACTTAACTATTAGACCAAAAAAGCAAAATATTGCCATTTTAATACTTCTAAACTCCTATCATTTAAAAATACAGAAACTCCAGTAATAAGATTAAAATACAAAGAAATAACTTGCAGTTTCTTTTTCCCTATATCAGTTATTTACTCAAAATCAGAGCTTTAATAGCATTATTGTACAATTTTAAGGCATTCATAAGTATTCCAGAACTAACTGATTACTTATGGAATATAAGTATGAGCAATAGTTCAGAAGATATATATCAAATCAAACCAAATCCTGGAAGCAGAGTTTTTCACCTTTTCCAAAACTTTCAAGATCTTAAACATGATCCCATGTAGATTTTTAAAAAATCTCTTCTTAAAATAATTGTCAATATTACCCTATTCCCTCCCAGTGTACAGAGCCTATTGCAACATTTTAAATAATTCTTGACATGAAGACATATGAAAACTTGTTAATTTCTCAACATATGGACAGACGTAACCATAGTTTCAACTGGGAAATTGTGACCACCTTAGACCAAGATGAGAAAATTCCTGGAAGCCTGACACTCTGACAAATTTGCCATCAATAGACACATAGACATAAACAACATTTACATATTGTGCAAAAGTGTACCAACAGAGACAATCAAGAAGCCAAAAAGGGAACAAAAGACCAAAACGCCTCTCACCAACAATCAAGACCCAGATGAGCATAGATTAACACCAAGATTAACATCAGACCAATAATCAAGAAGTAAATAATTGAGGAACTGCCAAACAAGCTAGCCCAATCAAAGAATCTCCAAGATCACTTCCACCAACATTGAGAGAGCAAAACGCTGGAATATAAATCAAAGACAAACCTCATTCCTTACTAGCACTGAGGATGCTACCTAATTTGGGTAAAGAGACACCTGAAAAAAACAACCAAGCTCAGAGATCAACAAGGATCCCCCATTTCAACCATGAGCTATAAAATATTCTCCTTCAAATAATCCCTGTCTATTTTTAACATATAACTTTTTGGCACATACCATCAGCTTGTTGGTAATTCAAAGTAGCTGAACCCTAGTGTGAGGCACAGAAAGCTACAATTTAGTTTTGGCATCTTGAACACTTCCAGGTGACTGGCAAATCCATCAGAAGATAAAAATCTGGGATTTAAAAATCAAGTTTAAGGAAATGTTAAGTTTTATTAAAAATCCCAAATCTTTATGGTCTGCTAATAAGGCAAGATATAAGAATGCTTAATAGTCCAATGATCACAGAATCTCACTTAGTTTTCATATATACATGTATGTGGTAAATAATAACAGATCTGGAAGGAAGGAAGGAAGGAAGGAAGGAAGGAAGGAAGGAAGGAAGGAAGGAAGGAAGGAAGGAAGGAAGGAAGGAAGGATAGACAGATTGATACATTGCCATTCTTTTCTCATTTTCTCATTTCCACCCTGCCTGTACAAACTCAGCATCCCCTGGATATAGCAGTAGTCTGTTGAACCAACAGTTTTTCTACCACTAGGCAGGTAGAATTATCTAAGCTACAACACTTAACCAAGTCTTTCGGCTTTTGATCTATTATTCCTGTTGGAAATATCTTTGTGATTACCAATCTGTTTCAGCATGGTGTGTGAATTTACACACATCGCTGTTTCACCTGTGTTTTAAATAATCAACCTCATTAACTCTAGTCATTAGGTTTTTTCCCATAAGAAGCCCCACGAGCACGTCCATAAATAAATGCCCCTTTATAAAGCTATGGAGCTGTAACAAAATTATGAATAGATTAATGAAAAGGGATAATGTGGTGTTTTATGTTTTTAAGGATGAAGGGGGGGGAGCCATACCTGAGCTGCAGTTCATCGCTTCACAATCCTTTCTGAAACTGTATCCCTACTTTGGTTTCTATAGCAATGGTGACGCACAGGTTTCCTTCATGATGGGAACTTTAGTGCGGGCTCAAGGTGTATAGTAAGTGGCTGTTACTCTCTTTTTTCTTAACTTAACCTCATAGGTCATGCCCATTTTTTTAAGGAATCAAATGGGTTCCTAACTAAAGCTATATAAAGGATGATCAGCCTTTGTCACTTAAAAAAAGCCAGACTTCTAAACAGCTGCAGTCAGTCATACTTAGAAGCTGAGAGGCATTTTAACTATTAATTGGACAGGTGGAATTTTACATGCTACCTATAGACTGAATTTCTATCAGCCAGGGGGGAAATAAAGGACAAGTGTATTTGGAGGAATGAGATGTGCTCATTTTGGAGATGAATTAAATGTACAAGAGTCACAGAGAAAGATCAATAGAATATTTAGAGACTAAAGAAGCTAAAGTAAGACACCTCCAGGCAATACTTTAGATAACTAAATGTCTATTATGTCTGCAAATCTGACAAAACTATATAAGATGAACCAGCCACATAAGAACTAAATGCTATGAAAAGAAACAGAAACAGCGTTTGAAAATGACTTGGAAAAGCTCCCAGAAAATTTATGGCTGACAGGAGCTTCGTAAAACTCAAATCCAACAAACTGTACTGTGAACTAGAAACATTGCATAACTTGAAATAAATGTCTAAGTTTTCCCTATAGGGCAGATCCATGTCTAATTCTCATGGGAAAAGTAAATATATATATATATATATACACACGAAATAAGTTATTTATAGATAGAGAAATTTTTTGTGCCTGGGAGTTGCAAGTGCAATATAACTGCAGGTAAACATGTTTTGGGGAAATATTTCCTAGTGAAAAGAAGCCAGGATTAATAAAGAATGCCTTCCAGATATAGCTAAGTCAAGACCAACAGGTTGCTTTAGTTAGTCTATTGCCTTGGGGGAAGGTTCTTTTTTTTTCTTTTCTTTTTGCCCTGCCTCCCCACCCTACCAGGAAGGGGTTCAGACAATATGCTGATAACCAAGAAATAAACATTTTTTATTTCTGGAGTGTCCATCGACTTGGCATGATGAACATGCGGTGACAGAGAGATGCTTCACATCCCCAGTGAAGAGAGAACAGGACAGATGTTATCAACTGCTAACTGATGAGTAGCAGGTGTGCAATACGGGAGGGGCGCCTTTGCAGTCACACTGACTCCAGGAGTGGCCCTGGATGACTTTCACTCAAAGGAAAAGATTTATCTGAGTCAGAGAGTTAATTACACAACAGCAGCAACCAAATGAAGCTGTAGCTTTGGCACGATGCTCAGACCCACATGCATTACATTATGCACATACCTGTAACAGCAATGCTTCCTGCCCAAGTGGGAGATTTACCTCCGGGAAGAACAACAGACACTGTTGCCGCCATTTTCTCATCATTAGTTTTCAAAAAGTCAAGCTTCATTGCATGAGGACAGGCATTGTTGTTATAAAACAGTAACAATAATGTCATGATTCCCCAGCTTTTCTTTTCTTTTTCCTTTCTTTCCTTTCCTTTTTTTTTTTTTTTGCTTTTCCTTTTCTTTAACTGCAAAGCAAAAAATGGTGTTTTATTGCTTTAGAGCTAGTGAGGCTGCAATTTCAGAAAGGCAATTTAATGTTAACTATGGCACACGAAGTAATGGAACAGGCAAGGGCCATTCTCAATTATATTTCAGTGCAGGTGGGATTCAGGTAAATTACAAGTTCAGGTAGAAGGCAAGGAGAAAAAGCCAAAATGAATTAAAGTTCTACCTTGGTGAAGCTTCTAGCTGGTAGCCATACACATAATTACTTGTGAGGTATTTCTCATCCTCTAATTCAGAGGTCTTCAAACTTGGCAGCTTTAAGACTTGTGGACTTCAACTCCCAGAATTCTCCAGCCACCTATGCTATACTGGCTGGAGAATTC
>JANHFM010004048.1:15072-26249 GCA_032468115.1 Grayia smithii
TGCAGACTTAGTTACTAGTTTGACAGCGATGAGGGAATTATTTGTTTAGCAGAGTGATGGCGTTCAGGAAAAAACTGGCAGTATAAATGGCAGCATAGTTATTACTATATTATTTCTAGAGTACTAAATATAATATCTATATGTCATATTACTTTTGAAAAGAATTGGAAGAAAGTTTTACATTCCTTTTTTATTTTTCTGAAAGAAATGTTACAGAGCACAAAGGAAGTAGCTACTAGTAAAAATGTGATGTACATAGTAAAATATTAGTATACTTTGCAGTTGAGCAGTTCTGAAAAAAAGATAATGTATATTCTAAAAGATTATATTCCTTCTTCATGTATATTCACTTTTGTAAAGAGAGTTCTCAAGTTTAAACGTTTACTATATTTGCAAAAATTGTTGATTCCTCTTCTAATTACTGTATAAGGATTAAAATTATTGCGTGCTAGAATTCTTTTAAGTTGTGATTTAAGGGAAGACTTTTCAAAACTTGACATTAAAATCTACTGAAGTCAACCTAAGGTATACAACCTAGCATAAGTACATTTATCTTATTAATTATCTATTTCAGAAAAGGATTTGGTAAATAAAAGCAGAATAGTTTTCAAATGTTATATCAGAGAAGTTAGATAATAATGTTTTAAAAACACAAATGAATGTCAATTAAATTTGAAAAAAATAGTTGAAAATGTATACAATAATGACAATAATTAGTATATTAATTTTTTTCAAAGATGTTGTATCAGATTCTTTTTCATTTAAAAAGTCCTTTTGATTAAATGTTTTCAAATTGCAGGTGGTCTGGACGTAATCACCGTGAGAAGATTGGGGTCCATGTCCTCTTTGACCAGGTATTAAACATGGAACCTTACTGCTGCAGGGATACTTTCTCCTCTCTTGACAAAGAGACCTTTGTCTATGACCTCTCGGCTGTGGTGATGCATCACGGGAAAGGGTTTGGCTCAGGACATTACACGGCATATTGCTACAACACAGAGGGAGGTGCGTGAGCCTTATTACAGGGGAAAAAATTAATGCATCTTATAAATTTATCTCTTCCATAAAAACATACTTGTTTTGTGTGAGTTTATATTGCTCAGCTTTCACTGTGCACTGATAATAACATTAGAATAAAAAATCTATTAGGTTTCTGTAGATTAAAGACAATGAGGAGAAACTTTATTGCTTGTTTTTTTAAAAAAGAGGTTACTTTCTCTCTTTTTCAGGCTCTCATTTTATTTGCTTTATTTATTTGTGTGCATGTGAGACAGAATCAGAGTGATTGATGTTTCCACTACTTAAGCTGAAAATCAAACTTTTGAGAAATCTGCTATGAAGAATTTAATTGCTTTGTCTCCAAACAGTTATTGCATTTCTTTATAAAACGTTTGTATTACATTTTTCCAACCTTCTGTAGGAAGAATTAGAATTATTTTTTTCTCTTAACTATCATTCAGAAATATCAGTGAAACAGAAAAACTAAGATCAAGAGAATCTTTTTAAGGTACAATCAATCTCAAACCTTCTCTTGGGCTTATGAAATTGATTGCATTATTCTTTAGATGTCTTTCCCCCAATGACTATTTAAAAAGAATTTGTTGGACCACAATCTTGCCATTAATATTCTATGTTTTTCTCTCCTTTTTAGGGTTTTGGGTCCACTGCAATGACTCCAAACTGAATGTATGTAGCGTGGAGGAGGTATGCAAAACCCAAGCATACATTCTTTTTTATACACAAAGAACTATACAGGGCAGAGCAAGTATCTCAGAAACACAACTTCAAGCTCAGGTGCTGTCTAAACACAATGTTAGAAGACTGACACTCCCCTGAAAGGAGACATTATTCTCAATCAACTGGTTCTTTTTCAAAAGCCTTTGGAATTAATTCAACTAGGCAGGAACAAATACTGTTGCAAGAATTTTGGATCCACCGCCTGGAAAATTTGTCCTCCTACTGTGTGCAACTGTGTTCTATAAGATTGTAGCAGAACATCTATTTTTTTTAAAAGGCAGATGCATTTGTAAACCCTTCCTCCTCCAAACAAAGAGTAACAGCCTCCAATGTGTACGATCATTTATCTTCTTTCAAAAAGGAATTGCTATGTGGTATGAAAAAGTAGGTACATTCAAAACTTCTGTATACAGCCAGGATACAAAGCCATTAAACTGACCATAAATCTATACATTACTTAAGAAAATAAATGAATAGTAGAATTCTATCTCTGTTCTGTTGATGTGGTGAACTGTTGTTGCACCTCTTGGTGTAAATAACTCACCAATTATCAAACATTGATCTTTCCAACCAACATAATTTTTGTAGATAGGATTGTACTATACAAAAATTCGCAACATGATTTTTCTAAACTGGAAACATATGCTCATTGGTTCTTGTTTATATCTTTTGGGTAACAAAACAAATGTTCGTACCCTACAATTACCCAATCTGTTAGAACGAACAAAAGTGGAAATTATATATACATCTGAGCAATTTGTTGCATACTTCAATTTGAACCTGTGCTAAAACTTACAAGTACTGTTTTTCTTCCCCACTTACTCTTATTCTTAGCTCCTAACAAGACAGCTACATAAACTGAATTTGCAACCTTTCTTGTGTAATTATAATATGGGATACATTATTTTCAAGACCTACATCATCTACTGTTTATCTTTTGATGATTACTGCATGAATAGGTCTTATGAATCCATTCAGGTTCACAGTGAAGTTTAGGTTTTTACTATTACTGACACATTGTTCAACAAACACAGATTTTTAAAAATCAACTCTTAACCTAAATTCATAAAACTTTTGCATATACAAGAAAAAATGGTCAGGAATATAGTAGCCATTACATAGAGTAACAAGATCATTTCACTCTAATAATCTCCTTTTCATGACCATTTTTCCATTCAGTTTTCCCTTTGTCGTGTTTTTGGGAAGTCTCAAAGACGTTTATTTTGGAGTCTTATGGCGAAAGAAATTGCACCTATATTCTCTTTTCCCCCAGTTGCTGTTCTTGCTGTTTTAGAGACATAATACACATACAGCTCTGGAAATCTAACAGTAAAAGTCTAGTATACTGTATATCTTAAAGGAAAACCCCCTGACCATGTCATGTAGACTTTCAATATCACTAACATCCAATTTATCATGGCTTTCATGATTATCACTATTTCAGTTCTTTGTGAAGGGCATATTTGGAAAATACAGACCTCACTGCAGCTAAGCAACTTGCTGCCTTTCAGTTAAGAAATACTGATGTACAGCATACAAATCCCATGTTACTCACTTAAGATACATGAAATTGATTCTTTTGCTGGTTTGTACAAAGCCTTGAAAAATTCACAGGGTCTTTAATAGCTGACTGTATTTGTACTAGCCAACCAAGAATATAAATTGCTGTGTATAAGATTCAACTTTCAGCAGGGTGGGAGAAATCAGTGTCTATGGAAATCTGTAACAAGCCCAACTCAAATATGGTAGTGTCAAGCTGGAGGTTTTTGAAAACAAAAATAGACATGGCACGGGCACATGCAGTGTTTTTGTGCTTTCCTTTGGTAATTCTGAATTGGTATTTTAAATCCATCAGCAAATTCCTGGTGAAATTGAATCACAAAATAATTAAAGAAAAACCTATCAACTTTTTCTCTTCTCATCCTGCTATGGAACTATATTGGAAGTGTATGGAATTGTTATATGCAGTGTTAGTCTTGACCCTATGATTCACTTTGATTCTATCAAATTATAGTCTCCAGTCAGACAGATAAGAACACTCAGAGCCCAGATGTGACTTATAAAACAACATAATTGCCATTCCAGAAAGTTTTCTTTTAGCAGAAGCATTGTTGATAATAAATTCACAATTCAACTACTGTAATTATTAAGAGACATTTAAGGAATGTAATATAACTTGAATCAAGGAGCAGACCTTTTTTTGGTAGGATTGACTTTGAAAGGTGAATTAAAGTGGAAAAATCAGCACAATGATTTTTACAGCATGAAAAGCATTGTAAGGATTATCTCCAGGAAAGATAGTTGGGGCTGATGTGCAGGCCTCACTTATTTTGCTTCAATATTATCATTATTTCAGATTATTCTTCTATTCAAGAATCTCAAAACAAAAATGATTGGTTTATTTTTATAAACCAAGATCTTTCAGCCACTGCTATTTGCACTTACCCATTCTTTTTTCTACCATTATTTGTTTTCTGTCTTCCTCATTGAGTGCCATAAAATATCTTGCTCCCCCAACTCCACCACACCCCAATAATTCAAAACATGACCAAGAATGTGTAACATTCCAGTTGTTTCTACTCTCATAAAGAAAAAAAAATGCTGCCTGACAGCTACACAATTTTGAGAGGGTTATCAGTGGCTCTAATTCATGGATTCTATGAGATTTGAGTTCTTGAGATCTCTTATGTGCCCATCGCCTTCTTTCTTCTCCTTTCAGGCAATAGCTGATGCAGAATTTATCATTGTGAGTTATTCAGAACTGTAGAAGCCTCAAAGGTTACCCACCTCTAGAAAAAGCAAAAATAGATTGATCAAAAGCTGGCACAGCTTCCATTAATACTGTTTGAATATTACATCCATATTTGACTAAATAGGAATATCTGACACTTATAGGAGATATATGGGGAAGATAATAGAGAGGTGGGTGTATTAATAGCCATGAATGTTTTACATTTCCCAAGATTTGAAAAGTCATAGTCTCTCATGTAAGTAATAGTGCCATGGGATATAAAAATGTGCAATTAAGAGTTATCTTGAGAGATGGAAGTAACTTACTTTTGAATTGAGCTTGCTGTTCCCAACGCTGTGAGGTTTCTGTAATATTAGCTTTTATTTGGAAGCGATAGTGTATAGCATTTTTATGCTGCTTCTTTTATATCTGCTGCAAGCAATGTTCTTGCTATTCTTTGTACACTGTTTTAAAGTGTCCTGATTGGCAGAAAATGAAATAATTGATAATTCTATCTATTGCCATTATAATCGAAGCCTAACAGAATAAATGATACCATGTCTTCCCTTATTTTTTTCTAGCCACATTCAACTCCTTTCTTTGCATTTATATTAATTGCAGGGCTGACAGGATCAACCAGCCCTGATTTGAAAATATTTATCATAGAGTAAGTGATTCATTCACACAAAACATAGAATACCAGCAAAGATATGACTAAAAGTATATACATACCTGTTAAACCATGGTAAGTAGTTTAGTCATGTTAAGAGTTACATGGTCCTAAGAATGCTAACTAGGGAGCAAGCCCATAACCTTGAGTAACTTACTTCTGCATAAACATCTTTGGGAAACAACTTTTAAATTTACCTACAAAAGTAAGCTGGCTACATTTAAAACTTAATCAGCTAATTCTGTGCCTATTGCCAAAATTAGTGATGAAAAATAAAGTTGAGTGAATCAATTCAGGATATAATTTTTTTAAAGGACTATCAAATCAGATATATAAATCAGATTTTTTAATTTGATACACCTGTATCTCTAAAATTTGCAGAAGAATAAACAGCTAATAAAAAATAAACGCATAGCAAGAAGGAAAAGAAAATAATGACTATTTTTCCTATTAGATAACAATGGAAAATATTACCAACTTTATCAAGCAAATTAATTAGGACAATATCCTAGCGTATTTCTTCATTGTACCATAAAGCTGAACTATGGAGACCTTTTTTATTGCTGTTGCTTTTGAATGAGCTGTTTTCATTTACTTCAGGGAATGTTTCTACACACAGAAATTAAAATGCACAAGTAAATGTATGGATTCATAAGGAGATGCTAAGAAAAAAGCATGTCTCCTTATATATACAATCTCTGATTGTAAAATTCCATATTTTATGAATGTTATATCTAAGGAAAGAAAGTGAACAAGTTAATTTTGAAATAACAATCCCAGCACAAATTGCAGCCGCATCCAACAGTATTGCTATTATGTTTGTGGATTGAGTGAAAGTTGGGTATAGGATTAATTTTCCCTCCTGGTAAACCTTTATGAACTATTTTTTAAAGTTTAAAATGGTGCCTTGTACCTAATTATATTTTGCATGGGACACAAGTTTTTATTTTCTTCACTCCCAGATCTGAGTCTTTACAATACTTAGGTAGAAGGTTTGGGTTTTTTTTTTAACATTTCTTATCTGTATGTGAATGGAAAAATGTTTCCTACCAGCAACTTGATGTATTTTATTGTATATGTCTAAATACTGTATTTCTAATGATGCAAATGGTTTGCTCAAAAGTAGATCATTTTGGATTTTGTGTTAAATCTTTGTCGGTAATTTTTTTTTAGATAGAATTATTCCTCTTCAAGTAATTCGTAATTAAAACACAAATGGTAAGAATGCCTAGAGCAGCTTATTGACAAAGCAGTTTGAAAAAGGCTCTTAAACTACTGACTGGTGCCTTGCATGATAATGGTTCTCTTTTGCCATGATGTTCTTTCTCTTACTTCTGTTAAAGATGACAATGACTCAACATATCTTCATGCAGATAATACTTCAATAGTATGAATCAGGCATATATATGTTTCAGTATAAAATAAATTAACAGATCAACCATATACTGAATACTATTTCATGAAATTATATCTGATATCTAGTTGTCTAATAACTGAAAATGCATTCTGCATTTCTGAAAAATGAATACAGTACTTTGAATAAGATTATTCATGGTTACTATTGCATAGCTCTAATATGCCTCTTTTGAGTTGTAGCACATCTCAAATAGGGTCAAGGCTGCATTATTTGTAGAGCAGGCAACAATGCTGATGCAGGCTGTATTGTGCTCCTCAAATTCACTTTAAATGGGATTGTAAATGGAGATGTTAAAAACACTACCAAGTGTTAAAATATTTCATTTGAACAGAAAGGTTTGGATATATGTATGCATTATCAATTGAAACTAAAAATTCACATCTCAATTGCTACTATTTCTTAGTAAAATAAGAATGGCCTCTTCTATATATTCAGCCCAGCAGTAAGACGAAAGAATGTTATTACATCTATACATTTAATAGTAAAATTATACTATTGTGAATACTATGTAATACTCCCAATACATAGTGTCTGATAAAATTCCTTACAAATCCAATACAGCATATATTGAAATGATTGGAACTGAACACAAACATAAACTTGTTCCTAGTGCTGCTATAATCCTACATTTAAGGAAAATAAATTTTATTACTTAGCAATTACAAGCAAATGTAAGATGAATAGTGATCTTAGTAAAATGTTTATCACCACTTAGGAAATCCCAATATATATACTGCAGTTCTGCAGAATACATCATTAACAATTGGAAGACTTAAAAATTAACTCCTAGTAAGTGAAGTGGTAGTTAAAGCAGTCTGGGTTTAGAGTTGATGTTATTATTCCAGCAGCAGATAGTATTCTGCCAGCAAACATACAAAATTATTTTCCCGTTCCAATCAGTTCAGAGAGAATTTATTTCCATAAAATGTAAGATTTAGTATATTAGCCTTATTAGACTAAAATTAAGGAATAGGCTTTATTTCTACTTGCTTTTTGAAATTGTATAGAAATTGCTTTTACCTAAAGTATGCTGAATGCTTGGATTAGATTGTGGGTTTTCAGTATACAAAATTCACTAGGTCTTTTCTATACTTTGACCCCAAACAACCCTATTTCACACTGAAAAGTTGATTTTAAAGGTGTTTCCTAAATGCAAGGATTCTCTACTTTTTTCTTACTGCTAAATTATTCTAACTTTAATTTAAAAGTAGCAAAAGTTGTTAAAAATTTTCTTTGGGAAGTTATGAGTAGTACTTTACAGCTCCACTTTTTACTACTTATATAATCTTAATTATTGAAGTGGTCTTATTCTACATTTATGGTGTATATGATACTGCTTCTACAAGGTTTTGTAGAATGGAAGTGAATAAAAGAGGACAGACCTGTCAATATCCAACAGTCTGTCAATCTGTTTTTAAACTTCATCTAATCTGATAGGTTTAGGTGGATTTAAAGTTTTTTTAACACAAGAACCTTTAGTGACACGAAGATGGAAAATGACATTTTCTATCCATTAAGTACAGCTCTGACAGGATTACACTGTCCTTTTGTCCTCTAATTTTATCTTTGATGACTACTGATAGATTTATTGGCTTGTGTTTCTTTTGGATTAAGCTATCGTTTATCCAAATTTTGAAAAATATTTCTGATGAAAAATCATTCTGCTTTTGCTAACTGACATAATAAAAGATGTCTTGCAAAGGCAGTGGCAATCTTCCAAAAGAGGCAAAATATGTCAACTTTAAAAAAAATACATCTTTCATAAATAGTTTCCAGTTAACTTGAAAGGCACATAGAGCAATTCAAGGAATCAAAATGCTATGCAACAGAACTATTTTTCCAAGTATAATATACAATCAACTCAAAGCATCACACAACTGTTATATCGGCTGAAACTTCTCCATAATTAACCCTCACCTAGGCCTTTTTAAAATGTATTTTTTCCGTTCAATAGTTAATAGTCCTACTTAAACACAGGACTGGGGCTTGTTACTTCTTTAAAAGTGAAATATGAATCATGTTTTTATGATTTTGTAAATCTCTACTCTTTTTACCTTGTTTTGTAAGCTGAAATTTCCTATTAAAAAGAAAAAAGTCCAATGCACTGGCATGTCTTTATTTCACATTTCAGGTCAGAATCTTAACAGTTAATTTCTGCAAAATAATGTACATATATCAAAAACATTTTAGCAAAAAAAAAACAAACCCAATAGAATACTGTTATCTATTATTATTTGAGTATAAAACCTAATGCTGCCAAAGAATCAATTAAGCATAGTGAAGAATGATGTAGAGGTAAAATATTGTCTCTCTTTTCTCCAATTCTTGCTATTTTCTCACATAAGAGGAGGGAAGTTCAGATTTGTAAAATCTGTAAAAAATGTAATAGTAAAAAAAAATTAGAGGGTTGATGGCACTGTTCAACTGAATAAAAGAAGCAATATATAGCCTTTTCAGAAATATACATAGTCTATAATTTACAACACAACTCTTGTTTTCAAATTCTTATTTTGGGAAAATGTAAAATAATTCCTAAAAGATTTTAAAATTATATAGCTAATTATAGTGATGGCTACAATTGCTTAGTGATAAGTAATGAAGATTTTAAGAAAGATTGTACATTTTCATATTTTCAGGAAGGCTACAGAATTAAAATCTCAGATTAAACTTTCAAATCCACTTATCAAAAAAGACATCACATTTGCAGTATGCACTTAGCAAGGGTGTAGTTTCAGGGATACAAGAATAACTAATTAGTTTAATAGTTATTAGTCTTCCAACTACCACTAAATACTCTTATACCAAATCTCTCTCTTTAATGTATTTCTTGCAGACAAGTTCAAATAGAATTAGAAATCTTTGCTAAAATGCCTACTTAGGTATGTTTACAATATTCCAGTAGGTGAACAAATTGTACCACAAAGTCTAAACGGGTTTAACGGCTATATCTGTACATAAACTATAGACTTTTGTAGAACAATAAGAACAATAAATTCAACCACCTCCTTATGTTAAAATGGCTGTGTTATAAGAAATGCCAGAACTTGGTAGAAGGGTTTTTATAGTAAGAGTCAAGTACACAGCCTCAAAACATTTTACTTACCATATGCTGAGGAAATACCCTTATAACAGAGTCTCCATCTCATTGCCAGCCCACTGGAGGAGCAGGCTCAAGTTGATTCAAGGTACTCTGGCTTGAAAATAGTTTTCCTTGGAAAAAGGGAAGAAAACCTCCTAGGCAAACATTTTCAAGCATGTGGAGGAGGCACTTCCTGCTAAAGGGACTTCATCAGCACAGGCTAATTTTGGTTTTCAAAATTATTCACTTAAAAATACCACCCACCTATATACTAGGAGGTTGATATTCATATGGCATACAAATGGTTCTGCAAGACCAGTATCTGCAAAGAATTACATTTGACCCTTGTTATTTACTAGTTTTTGCAAGGATATATAGCCAGTTGTCAGTTTGCTGCATTTGAGCCCTTGAATTCCAGAATGGAAATTCTATGCACTGAATAATAAACATGGGGCATTGAGAATAGGAAGGAAGAAAAGCATTGGTAGGGGTAAGAAGAATAGTTTGGCACAACTAGCAAAAAGGAAGGACTGAATTCAAATGTTTTCCTTGCCATTGGATGCACCAGAAACCAGACTGGGAAAAGTTGAATCTCTCTTATCTACTACCAATACCAAATATATAAAAAAAGATTGGAGCAAGCTCTTTTTGAAAGCTGCCTGCCAGGAATAGAATAGAATAGAATTCTTTATTGACCAAGTGTGATTGGACACACAAGGAATTTGTCTTGGTGCATACTCCCTCAGTGTACATAAAAGATAAATTCATCATGAATCATAAAGTACAACACTTAATGATAGTCATAGGGAACCAATAAGCAATCGAATCATATTAGGAAACAGTCAATATAGATCTTAAGGATACCAGCAAGGTTACAGTCATAAGTGGGAGGAGATGGGTGATAGGAACAGTGAGAAGATTAATGATAATGCAGACTTAGTTGCTAGTTTGACAGTGATGAGGGAATTATTTGTTTAGCAGAGTGATGGCGTTGTTAGACTTGGAAGCATTATTAGGTGGCTTCCAAGCTGCCATTTTCTTAACTGTGGGAAAGTGGGAGGGGGGAATTGGAAGAAGGAGATATTAGCCATAATAGTATTATATAAGTAGGGAAAGGTTAGGCCAAGTCGAAATCTGGAGAAGGAGTGGTGTCAAGAGGGAACATACAATTATTGGACCTTGTGACCATCGGAGGAGGGAAGAGAGGAGTTTTGGGGAGTTTTGATATACTGAGGGAAAACCCAGAACTTTCAGATTTGGGTTTTCCCTGGATGTGCCAGTTTAATTCTCTGAATAAAATGAACTTTTGAGGCATGATCGAGAAGGAGTTTTCTTTCAGCAAAGGTTTTCTGGAACCCTGACAGGCGTTCAGGAAAAAACTGTCCTTGTGTCTAGTTGTTCTGGTGTGCAGTGCTATGTAGCGTCGTTTTGAGGGAAGCAGTTGAAACAGTTTATGTCCAGGATGCGAGGGGTCTGTAAATATTTTCACAGCCCACTTTTTGACTCGTGCAGTATACAGGTCCTCAATGGAAGGCAGGTTGGT